>CATIXQ010000024.1:10057687-10069721 GCA_949711755.1 Leptidea juvernica
ATAGCCCTAATAGTACTGTACTGTAAAGTTTAAATTGATGTAAACATTTATTCTATAGCTATTATGAATTATTTTATAGTGTATGTGTGCAATAGCATAATAAAGACATTATCTATACTTAAACGGAACACCCAAGTATCGTTATTCGATAATCGCACGAACCGATCATGTGCTTGCTATATGACTAGTCTTATTACTCGCTCTCATTCCCTTCGAGTATATCCGATAACGCTTTTCAGAGTCTTTTTATTGTATATTTTTATAGTATAATATTTATATACAATTATCGGTTCGTGTTGAGTAGAGTCAACACTAGTGGCATGTTATTAGGCCGTTTAGACATACGTGAGACATTGTCAATCTTCTATTATATTATAAGTAATTTTAATAAAATCTTATTTTATACAAGTTATTGAGCCATTACGCATATTCTGTACTATTGATGTCAGACAACTATGTATTTAATACAATAATATATATTACAAAATATACATGACTTGGAAAAATCATTGATATTCATAATAGAAATATAAGCTATCTATCAGAAGTCAGGGTCACAGTAATATCATTATATGAGTATTTCCGATAAAGAACACCAATTTGTGCCTTCAAATGTAGTTATAAAGTTTCAGGATACTTATACTATGCAGAGACCAAATATGAAACCAGCCATCATAGCGTGCCCATGATTTATTTAGTACTGTCTAATAGTGATTGTATTGTGATGCGTGTAGTAACTAGTGAACTTCACCAGTTGAATTCCTAAATCTGATTATTTTAAACCTGGCTACTATATATTAAATAATTATTTAGTGTGAAGAAATCTCAATCCTACTTTATGTGGTTATACAGACACTGGTCTATATCTGTTTTGGTGCCCTTTGTGAATTTATTTTTTGTTAAATTTTATGTCATATGTCTTAGATCGTTAATACAAAGAAAAGAAAGGCTAAAATACAAAAATGACAGCCGTGAAAACGACGTCGAAAAAAGTTGAGTTTAGAAGTTAATCTCTATTTTGAGCAATGCACACACACTAACACAAAGTCTCATACAAATTTTTCTGGCCTGTTTTTATCGGTTGTCTAACAGCAGGACTAGAGGTATAAATTATCTAAGGGATATGTTATATATCTGCAGCTATTGAAATTCTTATTTGAAGTAATGCTTAGGCGCTGCGCCGACAGTTATCTGGGACTATTCATAAGAAATGCCTTTTGCAAGAACGCTCCCTACATAAAATACTGTATCAATAATGGATGATCATCGATAATATTATTTATTAAATAATACTTATATGCAGTTATAGGTCTCATATAATATAAACCCGCGCGTTAAAACAGTGACGAAACTCTGATATTATAAAGACGTTGTGACGTAGGCAGTCGTTGCTATGCAAACGGTACTTTCATTGGTTGTTTTTAAGTGTGCCGGGCGTCACTATGGCGTCACGAAGATGGCCGCCTGTAGTAACAATCAATCAGAAATTATAAAACAGTGCACTGCAATATATTCAGTTAGTATAGGAATATAAAATCGTAGTAATATTGAATACTGCTATTAGTTTTCAGGTAGGTCCTTGCCGCTCGCTGAGTTATATAAGTGTTAGTTATTTTCTCTATTGTAACCGGTACAAGCTTGGCACCGAGGTGTCTGTAGATATAAAGCATTATTGAATGTATATTAGATATTATATTATGTATATGAAACGCTATTGTAAATAATATGTGTAAGTAAAACGATGTTACCGAGAATTGTGAAATAAGAGTTTAATGTTATTAAATAATTTCTATTGAACAGTGTCTCTTAATAATACTGACGTACATCATAGTCATCATCATAGTGACACACTGATGGCCATTTTGACACATCACAATAGTGATGTTACAAAATGTCGAATTAATATCGATAAATACCATCACAATAGTGATGTTACCAAATATCAAATTAATATCGATAAATATATTTTTTGCGGTGGAAATTTTGTATCTTCTAACCATAGAATCTCTCACACAAGTGGAAATGCCACGCAGCCTTGGCGCGTTTAGCAACTTTATGTATCATGAAGTCTCGATGATCACGAAAAATATTGCTACTATTTTTAGTAAAGTAGATAGCGTTGGATGCGATGCATTTTTCATTGGAACCATTAGGGTAGTGTCCACTGGCACTGATATGCAATCCGTACTACGTTAGGTATTCTTCTTAGAAAGTTATAGTTATTATGCGAATATTTCATCTATTTCAAAGACTTGGTGTTCTAATTATAGAGTAATATGTTTACCGTACTTGCATTGTACCGGTTTTTCATAAGTAAGTACGGAATATTAAGTTTTAAATCCCGCCCTGGTAAAAAAAAATAATTAATAATCCCTAAAAACATCATCCCTAAAATTATAGTGGTAATTAATATATACTGGCCTTCAAAAGTAAAATAAAAAGTGACTCCAAAGAGAATTTAATTTTGTACATAAAAACTTTATAGTCGGTAACCTTCCTTTAAGAATTGGCTGAAAAAAAACTTCAAAAACAAAACCATTCCTTTTTCAAAGTGGACGTTTCCGAATTACAATTTTACCATTCACATTTTTCTTTCTGTTTTAAATTTTTTTCAAGATCGAGATAGGGTCTTGTTTTAAAAATTTATGCTAAAAAGCACATAACATTTATTTATCATGCCTCTTTCAGTTGAAGAATGTGCTAGGATCATGGCTTTTCTGGAACTAGGCATCAGTATGCGTCGCACTGCAAGAATGGTGGGTGTGACGGTACGAACGGTCCAGAAGGTAAAGCGAAGGTACGAAGAGACTGGACACCATCTGAGGAGACCTTGTAATGACAGACCCAGGTGTACCAGTGCCCGAGAAGATCGTTATATTATTTCCACTGTGTTCGCCACAGAAATCGCCACCAAAATGCAGTTGAAGTCCAGCAATAGCTACTTCAGACCCGGAGGGACTACCTTAGTGACAGTACAGTGAGAAGAAGACTTGCTGAAGCATATTTGAAACCCCGAAGACCAGCGAGTGGCCCAAAACTCGAGAGACAGCATCGAGTAGCGAGACTGCGATACGCCCGTGAACACATGCAGTGGGATGAAGAAGAATGGTCAAGAATTTTGTTTGCAGATGAGTCTCGATTCTCCCTTTACACCTCGGATGGAAGGCGAAGTGTTTACAGGCGACCTGGTGAGCGATACCTTCAAGCCTGCATCTCAGAAAGAGTCCAATACGGTGGAGGCAGTGTACATGTATGGGCTGGCATATCTTCAGAAGGTCGCACAGAGCTAGTAGCCATAGAAAATGGCACCCTCACTGGGCAAAGATATGCTCAAGAGATTCTCAATGAGTATGCAGGGCCGTACTTAGCAAATATGGGTGATGGATCGATGCTGATGCATGATAATGCCCGGCCACACACGGCTCATATCGTACAAGAGTATATTCAGGAGGTCGGTATCAGCGTGATGGCTTGGCCATCAAGAAGTCCTGATCTCAGCCCGATTGAACACGCCTGGGATGAGCTTGGGAGGCTAGTCAGAAATCGCAGACCACCACCTACTACCCTCAGGGCACTAAAGCAGGCCCTGGTAGAAGAATGGGAGAATATTCCCCAACATCGGCTCCGAAACCTAGTGTTCAGTATGCCAAACCGGCTCGAAGCTGTAATCAGAGCTCGAGGAGGCAATACCATCTATAAAAAATTAAATAACATGTAATACATTTTAGTTGAATTTTTTTACACTAAACTAAAAATGTCTATTTTCATTGTTTTACCTTTTTTAAGTTAAAAATGTTACTAATGTATAATTTTAGTTTCTAAGAATTAAAGCCTATAAAATTTGCAACAAAACGTTTTTATTAATCTTAAATCTCTACCTTCTATAGTTAAGAAAAAAAATTTAATTTGAAAAGTGTGATACTTACTTTTGCAGGCCAGTGTATTTATTCGAAAAATCTGATAAAAAATAAAAGGTCTAGCATGTGTCAATTTGACATTTCTTTATTATACATTCCAGGTGATTATGTATCTGAACATGAAAATATATTTTTAACAAACTGTTGAGCCATATTGTCATTATTGAAATTTATTGATTGATTCCTTAGATTAATGATTGGTCTCCGCTGCGCTACACCTAGATACCGCACTACCTAAGAACAATAGCTTTTTATTGCGACTACTATTAGATGCTTGTGTGCGTGCATCTTGACACTCAATTGCATCTTCAGAATTTTGTAACATACGCTTCGTGTTATTTTACATTGAAATTAATTTAAAGTTTGACAGAACATGACATTGTGACCCGTCAAGGTCACACATTGTTCGCCCCGAGACCACACGAGACTGGCTCGAATACGCCTACGGGCGTAGTATTAGTTGCCGCACTTTACGACTGCCTGCGCTCTCTAGTTGGAGCGCAGCGGAGGACAATCATTAATCTAAGCTTCATTCGTTACACAATATTTCAATAATCTGTATATAAACTAGTCGCCAAAGTTTTCCCCCGACGAGATAGTGATGAATAATTATTTGTTAGAGACATTGACAACGAAAACGTAATAGTTACACATCAATGAACATTAGATATCATTAGAAGAAAATAAGATTATGTCAATTGTGACTAGCGACTTAAAGTAACCCATTAAATGCTAATAATATAAGAGATTTCACTAGAAGATAAACTTACGCTAAACTGAAATCTTACAAAATCTATGCATCGCAACTAAAGCTGACATGCCTATTTCCTATATATAATAAATACTTAACTATGTTTAAGGGATAATGTAAGTTTACATACCTAAAAACTTATATCATTTATACGTCTAGATAGACTGTGACAGCTGTTAAAACGTCAAAAGAAAAAATTGAGGTTGACTTTTAACCTCTTATTTTGAGCAATGCAAGCACAATACAAAGTGACATACAAGTTGCGAGTGTAGGACGTAGCTTGTCACACACACAAATAAATCTGGCTTGTTTCCATCGGGTGTCTAGCAGCAAGAGGTTTATCAAGACGTATAAATTATCTAAGCCTAAAACGCCTAATATTTTACTGCAAAAGTTTTCTTTTATGTTTCAATAAGTTGGGCCACAGCTGTCAAATACTTAACACATTTTTTCTTTTTTTTTGTTATCTGGTCATAATAAATGTATTATTATCTTAAACTATCGCGATAATTGGAGTTAAGCAGGAGAGGCCAGATTGAGTAGTAAAAAATATACATAAAAAATACACATAATTCTTACAGATAAATGGATTATAATATATCGCGATCGGAAACGTACATGCTCACTGAACCTACGAATATAATTTATATTTGCGATCTGCGCGGCAACCGCCGCTGCACGGTTTTATAACTATGAGTTAGGAAAAACTCATAGCCAATAAATTGCTGGCATTCCTTCAGCACGCAATTGATAGTAGGGACGAGATCAGTATCATCCAGATCTGTCCATAAATTTCAAGAGTGAGGAGATCATCAACGCCAAGACGCTCCTGTACGAGGTTTTGATGAAAACCAACCAGATGCCGTCCTGCAGGATGGATGAAAGGGGAGAGAGAAGTCTTCAGGACATGATAAATCTCCTGAAGGTGACTGATCCTGACGACGTACCGTCTTTCGTGGCATGGAACTTGAACAAGTTACCGCCCGTCACCTTCGACCATGTCGACGTCACCAGGTTGCTGAAGGACATCACAAACCTCAAGGCAGGCCTGGCAGAAGTAGTGTTGAAATTAGAGGCATCTCAGAACACCATCAGGGACCTGCAAGCTGAAGTTGCGATTTTGCGCAACAATACTGTTGTAAGTAGGTCAATAGAGGCCAATAACATCAACACACGACGTGGGGCTTGCATTGCTTCGCCAGCGAGTTTTGAATCAACGAAATTCGACTCGACACCGGCCGCTGTGCCCGCACGTGTAAGCGGTAATGTACTTGCCGCCCGTCCTTCACCTCCTCCCTTCTCGGAGGTGTCGCCTGCTGTCGTTACGTCAACACCTTAACGTGACGATGCTGCTGCCATCCGCCAGCGACCCAGAAAGCGGACAGTGCTGAAGACAGAAATTGGAAGCGGCCACACCCGCAACGAACCCGCTTGTAGAACTGTGTCGAAGGGTCTGACCGACAAGGACGCCTTCATTAAGGTGGAGCGGAAGAAGAGAAGACCTCCTAGTCATCACCAATGTGGCACAGCACCGATAGGACAGAACCAGCTCCTGCGTCCCGTAATCCCAGCGACGTATATGTACGTCTCTCGCTTTCAACACACCACCAAGGCCTCCGACATTGTTCAGTACTTGGTGGAGAAGTCAAGGTTCCTGTTGGGGGTCGAAAAGTTGGTGACGGGTCACGCAGTAGACTTCAACTCTTTTGTTGTTCGTGTCCCGACAGATCATATATCGACCTTCCTGGACGTGCTGCAGTGGCCGAAGGGGGTCGTGTTCCGCAAGTATTGCGGACGTCGCCGACCGCCGGGAATTACCGAACCCGCGCCTCACATCGCCGCGAAAATGTGACGTAGATTTAAGTTATTATCATATGTATGTTAGACTATAAGGTATTTATTTTATGTGCCTTGTAGCCTGAAATAAAGGAATAATACACCTAGGTAGGTACGGAACCGTCAAAGTCCATAAACCCTCATTGAATAAAAAACAGCTGATAGCGCGATCTGCTCACTGTGAGAGCGAAACTCACATTTCAGATGGGTGTGGAAATCCACAGTTTTTGACAGCTTTCATCACGACAGCACTTTACGCCATGGTTCCAAAGAATGCAAATGCTTGTAAATAGTGAAGGATTATACTTTAAAAACAATTTATACATCATGAACATTATATGTGACATTATTAATGAGAATCAAGAAAATTATAGCATGAATCACTAAGATCACATAGCGAGTTTCGGGTCGTGGTCTGCCATTGCTATTTATTTGCGCTACAATTAACTACAGTTTCTCACGTTTTCTGTTTCGAATTCGTGTTTACTTTGGATCAGTGATATTTAAATCCATATTTTAAGGCATATTTAAATTCATTTGATTGGCGTGACTCGAAATTTGAGTTGTGGCTGTTTCACAGTGAGTTATTTTTCCACTCAATGAGCTTAGGCAATATAACATTAAATGGTGGGCCCCTTATGCAGAAAAATCGTGGTTTATCCAATTTAGTATGCGTATTTATAAATTTTCACTTATATTCTAACAGTTAGTTAAATAATTGTCTACAAGTTCCACGTGGATGTTCTAAACGTCTGCTAACAGTGGAACACCCGCGGGGTCATGAAGGCCGTTCACAACGAGGCGGATGTCGCATGGCTCACTCTCCACCTGCTCTATGATGGGACACGACACGCTCGTGTACTCTTGGCGAAGGCTAGGAGCTTCCAGCAGGTCTACCCTAGGAGTTGGCGTCACCCGGTTTTCGCCTATTACCTGGATAGAAAATAGATAGGTATATATATTTTCACACCCGACTACACTTTTTTTTATGATAATGAGGGACGAGACGAGCAGGACGATCAGCTGATGGTAATTGATATGCAATGCACTAAGGCTCAGGATTATTGAAAAACCCAAAAATTCTGAGCGGCACTACATTGTGCTTGTCACCTTGAGACGTAAGATGTTAAGTCTCATTTGCCCAGTAATTTCACTAGCTACGGCGCCCTTCAGACCGAAACGCGGTAATATTAACATATTAATGGTTCGCGGCAGAAATAGGCGCCGTTGTGGTAAGTAAGGAAACGAAGCAGCTAAACATTGGCACATACAGGGAAAAATCTAAGGAAAACTAAGACGGTGGGCAACCTAAAAGAGTTGGGCTTGATCTCTAGATCGCACTTGCTAAGTTCAGTATGAAAAAAACCATGCCGCCAACCGAGCAGACTGCACACGAAGTATATGAAGAATCATGGCGTATATAACTTTAAGACTCTTTCCTGGCTTGCTCTTTTCGCAACCACCTTTTCATGCAAGCTGTCTTATTTTGGGTATTCTTGCCCTGGCTTATTTTGATCGTCTACGTTAGGAAAGGTCGACCTTTCCTAATTTTTATTCTGAACATATGCAATCGATCTACTTTCATTCGTTTTCTCTAAACAAAATTAATTTATAAAATATGTTGGAAAAAATTAGAAGAGGGAGAGATCAAATGAGAGAGTTCAAGAAAATTAAGGTAATTTAAATAATAAATAAAATTTTCTATAGCAGATTCCTCGAGAGATATCGATTCAGAGGTACTTATTACTAACAAGTTTTTTTGTTTTTCGTTGTTAACAACATTGAAATGGTCGTAATAGACATCAGTAAATAATAATTGTAAATTTACCAGCAAGAAATAATTTCGTCGCTCTGATATAATGGGCTCTCACGATCAATAAATACTTGTAGTTGACACTTCAATCCAGTTGGGTGGATAATCGTTACTAATCGAAAGGATGTCAATAAGTAAGTACTTACTTAACACATCTACTGCTGGAACACAACGTATGTGTTAATGTTAGCTAACAGCCCCCCATATTTTTTTTTTAAAAATGAGACTAGTACGGTAAATATTTACAATATTTTATATTACGGCTGGTAATAAAGCGTACCACAAATAACTTACCTATCCATTTGAGATTTTTGTTTATTTATTTACTTCCAAATTTTTAAATTATTTCACCTGAAGAACTTAACTACCTTTTTATATAAGAGATCTTAAAAACTCACAGTAACAAGAAATGTTGAAATGAACAATTAGTCACCTCCATCAGATATTCATCGCTCCGATGATGTAACACGCTATCGGTGTGGGACTCCAGGTGGTTGCCGGATGCGAACCGAAGTTTCTTCGGAGACTCTAAACTGCAACATCTACAGAATAATATGCACTGGTTAATAAATACTAATATACATTAACGGCCGTTTTCAATAACCTACCTATCCTTAGTTTAACTTACGGATGCATTGCTGTCACTGTTTAATGACAAGATATTATCTATCCATAGTTATGTCCAATGCTATCGGTCGATAGGTTATTGGAATGCAAGTAAGGGTAAAAGGACAGATTTGTCTACGTCTAGTAAGTTAAACTAAGGATAGATAAGTTATTGAAAACGGCCGTAAATGTATTACGTTTCAAATTGTACCGGTAATCGAGTATCGTACTTATAATTAAATTCTGTAAAATTGGATTTTACAGTAGTTTTTTTCACAATAAAAAATGATCAATGTAGCCCAATTTAATGAAATCTGTGCGAGCGAAGTAACATATTGAGATTAGAATTACGTCATATTACAGATTTATTTTATTCACCATTACTTTTTAATTAGCAAAGAAAAGATCGAGCAATGTAGAAAATGCAGTAAATTATTTGTATCTACTGGAAAATTGCGTGGGTTCATATTTGCTAACAATGGGAAGATGCAGTGTTGGTAGGTCCCCACAAGATGGACCGACGATCTGGTCAAGGACGCCGGAATACGCTGGATGAGGGCAGCGCAGAACCGATCGTCGTGGAAATCTTTGGGGGAGTTTTTTGTCCAGCAGTGGACGTCTTCCGGCTGATGATGATGATGTGTTCAGTAATAGGAACTGATAAACCAGTATTTTTTTCTGGTAATTGTACCTGTGCAAACTGCCAACTTGGTTCTTCCAATTGCGGCTTTTTAGTGAACTTCTTTGTTTTTTCTCAGTAGACAAGGGTGTCACCTCCTTGTGGATCGCCCTCCGCCGCGTCCGGGCCGCTGCTGCCGCCGGCTCTTCACCCTTCAGCCAGTACGTCACCTGGTCCCTTTTGCCTTTCATTGAAACAATACCACGCTCCTCCATAATATAGCCTCCTAGTTGATCCAAGAATGCTTTGCACGTGGAACTGCAGTGAATCTTGAGAGCTAAAATTATTTATTTATCATAAACGGGCGAACCCATTTTACAAAATTACAACAATGAAACGACTTCAATATTTAATTAACCAACTAATAATAATATACAACTAACTAATCAATATATCTTACTTTCTAATTATAAACAAACATGGTTTTCTTATTATTTTTAATACGACTAGATATAAACTTTGAGTACTGAATGGATTTATAATAATATGTCTTGTCCAGTGCTACGGCGACAAATTATTATTTGTATTTCGCACTATTTAGCATACATCACTATCTTGTGAAAGTTTTTTTACATTTTCACCCAAATCATCTAGCCCCAAACTAGGGAAAAACATAACCTACACTATGCCTACAATATACAAACTTAAACACATAAAAACATCCATGCTTTGCTCTTGTGACTTATCTTGGTCTTTCAAGACATGATTTAAATACAAGGTACACATGAGATAACAGAAAATACATAATATTCGAAAGAATCAATTTATTTTAATAGCGAACCTAATAGTGACACTGTTTCAAACAGATTCATTACTTTTAGTTTATATAATATGTGAGTGTGCGTTAAACTTACGTATACCGGTAGATTCAAAACGACTAGCTGTATTGACGGTGTCACCGAACAGGCAATATCTCGGCATTTTTAATCCTACTACTCCAGCACATACTGGACCTGAAAGTTAGAAAAAAAAGTATGTATTTCATTTATAGTATAAACTGAAGCTATGGACAATTTTTAACGATAATCTACAAAAGTTACACCTTTATCCCTATTGATTTTTTTACAACCTTTAATGTGGACATACCTATCGTTTCAATGACTTTTTATGGAAGTATATTTGCAAAATAAGTTAGTGAAAGGACGGTTTTATACCTAGCTTTATTACTACGAACGCTATCTTGATGGAAAGAAAGATATAAAATTGTAAGAATCTATTTCTTTAACAACCAGTTTACAATTCACGTAAAGTATAAAGAATTTTTATTGACAAGACACCTGTTTGCTTCATCGTTTGCCTTTTTAACAGTTGTTGTTGGGTTATCCATAGATCATCACCTTTTGAGACGTTTCATAGCTTTACTTTACACTTCCTTGTGATGTGTTTCCGGGAAGATACGATATGGGTACCTTCAAAAAAAGCGCGTACACCTTCCTTAAAGGTCGGCAACGCTCCTATGATTCCACTGGTGTTGCAAGAGAATGTAGGCGGCGGTGATCACTTAACACCAGGTGACCCGTAGGCTTGTTTGTCCTCCTTTTCCATAAAAAAAAGTTTTAAATGTGTTAATATTTTTTCAATAGATAAATATTTTTAAGATTCACTTTATGTTTGAATAAAACACTTTTAAAAAGGATTAAAACGCATTTAACTGTAACCAAAAACTGTAAAGGTGCATAGTTCTTGTCATAAAAAATAAGCAACAATTACCGGAATGTATTCCAACTCGCAGCAGCAGTCTCTGGTCCGGCCGGTGTCGAACTCTGAACGACCTGGTGGCGCCCAACAGCGCCAGAGCCATCGAAGCTATCTCACCCGCGTGTAAAATACCATTACGTATCGGTAGCCCTGACACCTGGAAAAATAAATTTATACAAATTAAATTTATAACTAGAATTTATGAACGATGCGGGACTCGAACAAGCATCTCTCGGGTTCTCTCTTCTCTTACCAACTAAGCCAACCGTTCGAGTGACGCATGGATCGTAAATCTCTACAGGATATACTTTACAGTTGAAAACCCGCTCAACCCTTGAAAAACATCTCTAACGGATAATTTTAATTATTTATTTTAAGAGGGTGGCTATTTGACTAGTCCTGGTGAGTCTTAGTAACACCGCGTCCAGAATTGAACTATTGTGTTCGCCACTGATACTTATAACTCGTCGTCAAGCCCTGCCGCCTTTACGAACCGCAGTATCTTCTTGAAGCTAGTATTACAAACAGCCTCAGTGAGCAAGGTGTAGTCACCAAGGATGGTGTTACGCTTATGCATTAGTGGGCCGCAATCGCAGAGGAGATGAAGAGGCGTTTCATCAGCATCTGCATCTAACGGATATACAACAAGATAGAAAATGAAACTAATCTATTCAATATGCTACGTTTTTAAAGTGATAACCCTCACTTCTAGGATTAATACACAAATAAAATTT
>CATIXQ010000024.1:10070121-10089053 GCA_949711755.1 Leptidea juvernica
TTTATTTGTGTATTAATCCTAGAAGTGAGGGTTATCACTTTAAAAACATAACATATTGTTTAGATTTACAAGCGCGACATCTCAAGTCAATTTCCTAATATGCAAATATTGGGGTTGAGCAGGCTATCAACTGTAAAGTAGATCATGTAGATGAAGCCACAACCTGAGAGTTGAACAAAGCAAACAGAATTTTATATCGAGGCGGTACTCGAACGGTTAGCTCAGTTGGTTAGAGCACCGACACGGAACGCCGGAGGTCGTGGGTTTGAATCCCGCATCGTTCATAAAATTGTGTTTTTAAAATTTTACTTGTGTAGCTAATCTATTGTTACTTTAATCGATTTACTTTGACAAGTCGTAAATAGTCAGCCACGCCTGGCATTAACTCCTTACTATTTTGAATACTTATTAAACCACTACCTTATCAATCATAAAAGAACTAAAACAATAAAAGAAACGTATTGAATGTCATACTTACAACCATATATGCATCGCCGATTGTTTCAACTTTGTACACGTCAAAGTTTTCTAATATAGAGTCAAAGCAGGTGTAGAGATCGTTTAGAAAGTCGACCACCTGCAATGAAATTAATATTAAATGGTATAATTTTCTTAACATGGAGATAAAATAGAAACACTTGTATAAACTACTATATTTTTTCATGGTAGAGGAGGATAAACTAGCTTATATGGGTCACCTGATGGTAAGACAAGGGTAACGAGAAGTGGGGGGAAGGGGGGCGCTGCCGCCCTCCCTTATGTTTACGTAAATTTAATTTTAATAATTTTACATAATTTTAATTTAAAATTTATAGTGACAAAGCTTACAAGCTTTATAATCACAATAGAAAATACAATTATTATCAAACTATCATCCACTACTTAGTTATCTTTCAGTTCCATGCACTGACTTATTATAAATGAAAAATGAATTTGACAATCTGTATAGCCGAGTGGTTAGCGATCCTACCTACTAAGCTAGAGGTCCCGGGTTCGAATCCGGGTAGGTGCAAGCATTTATATGATGAATATGGATGTTTGTTTCCGTGTCATGGATGTTTAAATGTATTTATGTATGTTTATATGTATGTTTAAGTAAGTATATTGTATTAAATATATCATTGTCTTGTGACCCATAACACAGGCTATATTATATGCTTAACTTGGGGCAAGATAATTTGTGTAAAAAGTGTGTCAATATTAATATTATTATTATTATTATAAATAACTAGATTCCCAATCGCTTATTATAGTCATCAAATAATATATAGTATACATTAACACATTGACTTATACAGATAACATTCAAACAATCATTCAAATTAACACCTTATTTCGCGACAGTAATGGTCAAAGTCTATTGTATAAAACTCTGCCTAATAGGCGCGTAGGCAGAGTTTTGCTTGAGACATTTTTTTAGTGTGATTGTGAATATAGTTGAATATTGTATATGATTCCATGTTTGAATTGTAACATCTGAACTCTCTATGATTTTCTATAAGCTATCACTAAGTATAGTAACGTATCCCTATTAAGAGCCTAAAATTATATTAAACAAAAAGCGTCTAAAATCTTAAGAGTGAAAAAAGAGTTTAAATAATTAATTAAATGGCAATACTAAATACCTGTAGCGGTGTACTTTCAGCAGACATGGCAGTAAACCCCACGATGTCGCTAAAGTATATAGTGACGGAGTCATAGCTCTCTGGCAACACTTTCCTTCCCCGTTTAAGTTGTTCAGCAACTGGCGCTGGCAACATCTCTTCTAGTAATGCCTCTAAAATAATGAGTAGTCGATATCTTAGATAATTTATAAGTCTAGATAGAGCCTCTGGCTACTAGATAGAGAACCGATGTAAACAGGTAGTTTATTACTTTAGTGTGCGTGATAAGCTATGTCTTTCGCGATTTGTATGTCACTATGTGTTAATTTTGCGTGCAATCAAGTCAAGCTCAATTTTTTTCGAAGTTTTCACAGCTGTGACAGTCTATCTAGACGTATATAAGTAATCTAAGGTCGATATTATGCAACAAAATTCTACATAATTGATTAATATAATTGAAATCACAAAACCCATCTATTCCTTCGTGATATTTTTTATTCAGGCCCACCAAAGCAGAGAGGAGAGGAGATGTATTTTGGTAACCAACCAGATTTCGTTATTTCCAGATCTCCTCTTCGCTTAGCTTCGGTGGAAATGGACCAAGCGGAGAGGAGAGGACATGTCTCCTTTGTCTATAGAATTTTGTGCCGCTTCGAGCGAGCAAGCGGCGCGGCGGAGCGGAGATGCGTTCCCCGCTGCCTTCTCCCCACGCCTTGCACATCCGAAAGCGTTGCTATATAGCACAGCTCACACCTCCTTTCCGTTCTGGTGGAAATAACCTGACAGTTTCGCGGCTTATCTCCTCTCGTCCCCTCTCCTCTCCACTTTGGTGGATACCGGGCCTCACTATGTTTTAATGAATGAGTGTAATTACGTATCCACATATTTTACATAGGTACCTACGTTTACAAAATCTGAGAGAGTTGGTTGCATGTCCTATTTCTTCTCTCGAATAACTTTTAAAATGAAACCTTTAATAAAGAAGTGTTTCATGTTGTACATTAAGATTGTAATTTTGTAGTTTATTTTATAAAATAGTATTAAAGGGTAGGTTCCCATAATTATATTAGATCTTCATGAGATTTTACAACTAAACTAACTGAAAACCCAATTGGAAGATTTTTGTTCTATACTTTTTTAAACAAACAGACATATCAGAACACATCTTATACTAAATATGGTACTCGGGTAAATCAAATCAAATCAAAATCATTTTATTCATGTAGGTCACGGAAATGACACTTATGAATGTCAAAAAAATATTTTTCTTATTGAATCTACCGCTACTTCGTAAAGGGTTGAGCTAATGAGAAGATGTAGCAAGAAACTCATTGCCACTCTTTTATATCAAGATTTACATTTTCATCAATTTACAAATAATTTTAATTACAATATAATATGTAAAGTGATAAAACAAACATACTCAAACGTCAACTAGTCAATGCCTTACACCAGTAGGTAAAAAAAAGAGTTAGTAAAAATTATAATTCAAAGAGGTCGTGATCATAAGTGAAGTCTTGTAAGTTCGAACTGTACAGCCGTTATTCTTCTTCTCTTCAATTAGGTTTTGGCAGATCTTTGTGATTTTTTGTATCATATTATCCACGATAGCTATGTAATCAGAAAATTTTTCATCTTAATATTTGAGTCTTAACGCGTAGCGGAATGAACGGAGAGTTTTCTATACAGTAGGCCTAGCCAAGTGACAAACGGTTTGTATCGATTGACTTTCTACAAACGTCAACGATTCGGCGTAAGCGATTGTAAAAAACGCTAACTTGGTAGCCAAGTTGACACAACTGCGTCAATTGCTCATTCTCCAATATCTTTAGAAAACATCTATATTTTAGTCTATGGTGAGCGTACTTTCAAACATCAAACCTAAAGTCATGCATGTGTTACTGGCAATCTGTATAATTCAGGCATTGTATACAATACCTAGGCAATGTATATCCAGATCTATAGTTCAAGTATCGCAAATTGTCAAGGCACGTTACATGACTTGTGACGTCACTCACGCATGACCTACCTGTTTTCTTCTTCTCTTCTTGTAACTGATCAGTTCGCTCATCGACTAGAGCTTCCAAATTATTTGCGTATTTCTCCATCATTGCTATCATATTATCAAATATATTTGGTTTCCTGAAATATAAAGTACCTACAGGTTAAAAAAAAAAATAAACTAAAAATATTTATGATAGATTATTTAGCGCCTATTTCTGCCGTGAAGCAGTAATGTATAAGCATTATTGTGTTTCGGTCTGAAGGGTGAGGGTGAGGATTCCCCTCATTCAGGATTCTTATCCTGAGTGGCACTACATTTTAATAGGCAGGGCGTATCAATTACCATCTGATGAACGTCCGGGTCGTCTCGTCCCATTGTCATAAAAAAAGACAAATACTAAAATCGGCCGATAATAATAAATACAAGTTAGTAAAGTTAAATGTTGTTACAATTACACTTAAAATTATAATAATTGCAGTTTAAATTATAGTAATTACACTTAAAATTATGGCAATTACACTTAAAATTATACTCAGTAATTATTATTAATTAAGGATTAATATATATATATAGTTTTTTTTTATATACAGTCGAACCTGGATAAGCGAGAACTGGATAAGTGAGAAAACTCTATAAGTGAGAGTAATAGCCAGGACCCGTCATTTTAAGCTCCCAAAACCTCTATTAGCGAGAAACAGAAACCTCTGTAAGAGAGAGTCGTTTTTCCCTCAAGGACCTCTGAAGTGAGACTGCTGCTTATCTATACCTCTATAAGCGACAGTCGAGCTTTATTTCTTTATATTATTTAGGAGGAACTATAGCTACAATAAAAATACATACATACATAAAAGATACACACGTGCAGTAAAAAATGGCAAAACAAATTTATTATCTGCTATTTTATGACTGAAGTCTTAACTTTCGTGGAACTTTCTACCATTGTTTTTGTATTGTTTTCTCGCATTCTTTTCGAATGGACACGAGTGCCTGTGTACCTTGGGACTTACTCAGATTATTGTTACTCGGGTTAGTGAGAAACCTCTATAAGCGAGAATGAGATTGTGCTCCCTTGAACTCTCGCTTATCCAGGTTCGACTGTATATAAAATCTCAATAGGTAACTCTTTTGTTTAAATATAAAGTAAATTTTGTAAATAACTTAGTTTTAAGACATCTTTACATTTCTTTCCTCTTCATGTTTGTTCATATTACTTTAATTAATGTTAAACTTTGTTATTCATCATGTAAGATACTAGTAACTATAAAATTAACCTGTAGATAACGGTGTGAGTTCTCACTAAAATTAATTTAATATCTACTTTACTTTGAAATTGTAAAATGTATTGTGTGAACTGTTTGTTGTCCCTAAGAAATAAAATAAAATAAAATTACAGTTAAAATTCAGCTGTCGGTATATTCACGACTCCAGGACGGGGGTATGTTAAAAAGGGACTATGTCAAGAGAGATGAGAGCATGAAGACAAACGTGATATGATTGATTTAGTTATAATAATAGAGTTTTAATACTTTGTTAACTACTAGCGAATTACTCACGACTTCAACCTCATTTACCAGTGTAAACATATAAGTCGGTGTTTGCAATGCTGCCTGCATGCATATAATACAAGAATTCGTATCAGTAGGCACTTTTTTTTATGAAAATAAGGGACGAGACGAGCAGGACGTTCATTTGATGGTAACTGATACGCCTTGCCCATTACAAAGCAGTGCGACTCAGGATTCTTGAAAAACCCAAATATTCTGAGCGGCACTAAAAATGCACTCCTCACCTTACGACAAGATGTTATGTCTCATATTTTGCCCAGTAATTTCACTAGCTACGGCGCCCTTCAGACCGAAACACAATAATGTTTACACAATACTGCTTCATGGCAGAAATAGGCGCCGTTGTGGCACCCATAATCTAGCCGGCATCATGTGCAAAGGAGCCTCCCTTTATGTCGTTCTTTATATTTGAGCAAAGCTTCATTCAATTTGGCTAACGGTTCACAAGTTTTATTTTACACATACATTCTCTTTACGTACAACTTTATATAATGTAATTTTTATTATTAATTTTAGTTCAGGTATTCATAAGGATCTTACATTCCTTTCCTAAGTGGTCGCAAGCGGGCCCTTATAGCCTTGAAGTCGGGACGCGAGCTCGGGTCTTCCACCCAACACTCGGCACAGCACTCCCGCACGCAGTCGAAGCTGTCCGCTAGCGCCTCCAGCGGCGGTCTAGTGTAAACGTTGGACAAAAATATATAGTGTTGTTAATTTACTATGTATGTATAGACACTGAGTAGGGATGGATACTTACGTAGTTCATTCAGAGGTATATAATTTATTTAGGAAAGGTTAATATGTTACCAAATTAAAAAGAATAGTAATTGAAAATAATAAGTAAAATTTGTTTGTAAATAACTAAAGAACACGCTTTGGTTGATAAGATAATGGTTGAAATTTAAAATTAACATCAATTCCTGCCTTATTGATGATAGATGAAAAAATTATATAAATTAAAAAAAATCTTATTTTGCAAATTGAAAAATAGAATAATTTTACCAAATTAATGAATTGTCATCGCTGCTCGATAAATCTACGATGTTTGGACGAAATCTGTCAGTTTAAAGTGGGTTAAAATCGCGACCAAATGAGTCAGTTACTTACAAACAAACGTACATACAGGTGAAGCGCGCGAATAAAATGCGTGAAAAAAGAGTTTTGCAGCGCTTTTGCAGTAGGTATATATGGTCAATAAAGCGCTTCTGCTGATAATAATTTATACTATATGTATGATGATGAACCTCCGTATGAGATCTGGGCAAACCACAGATAACGCGCGACTTTAATGCAGAGTTAAGGAATAGGCGATAGTGTTGTCACTTAATAATCGATGACTTTATTCATGAGTGTTTGATGAAATTTTAAAGCTTCAAGTTTACCATTTTAACATTATAATTGAATCTCAAATTTTTCTTCTGCCTTTCTTCACCAAACATGTTTAAAATATTTTTTTGTCATTTCTCGTGCTTGGCTATGAATAACAAAAAAAATACCTCCTCTTTTTTTGAAGTCGGTTAAAAACTTTTTTTTTGAAAGAAACCTGATGCATTCGGATCAGTCATTATTAAAAACATAATGACGTTTAAAAAAACCGACTTTAAATACTCAAAAGTATAAAATAACTTAATTTAATACACCTCTTATGTATATCTTATACCTTTAATATTAATAAAGTTTATGTGAACCAAATGGCAAATATTTTGCATCGAACTAAAAGAAAATCACGAAAATCGGATCATAAATCTCAGCGTATTCGGTGTACATACGTAAAAAAATACCAAACGAATTAAGAACCTGCTCCTTTTCGAAGTCGGTTAATAGTTATTTATGCAACTGTTGTGTAATAAGGGGTATTAAAACTCGAATGTGGATTTATCTCACGAGGCGAAGCCGAGTGTGATAATAGTATCACATGAGTGTTTTAATACCTAATTATCAACAGTTGCATACAAGACTTTATCTACACCCAAAATATGAATCCTCTAAAATATTCTGAAACAGCTTACTGCTAACATTAAAACAGCCTGTCCTAGTAGTAACCTTATATCATCCATTGCTGATGGATATACAAATAAACTAAGTATTAATGAAAGAATTATTTATTTTACTAGTAATTTACATTTTGTATAGTGCAATAATTAAAATTCACCTGAATATTATGTTCTTTTGGAAATTAATCGCTCATTTTTTGTAAACAAAACAATAAAAACATTGAAGAAAAATGGCGGCGATTCGAATGACCTACTTTTTTTACGGCGCGCGACGTTCTGGGTGTGTGGAGCGCGCGTAAACCAAAATGTTATTTTTTTGAAATTCATACAGATGTCACGCATCGAGCAATAAGAATGTGGCTGTGGTGTCTGTTAAAACTCTTTGAGCATGAAGGGAATGAAAAAAAAAATAGGAGTGTTGTTATGAAATTCAGTACAACATTACAACACTCTTTTGGATGATGTAATGGTTATAAGAACATTGGGTGTTTTAATGTTGGCAATAAGCTAACTGTTTCATAATCTTTAATAGAGGATTTAAAGCATGGGTGTAGATAAAAATCCAAAAATAACACGGAATCGCAACTTAAGGCGCGGTCATAAAATATCCATAAATATTGGTTTCTTAGAGAATCGATTACAACATAACGCAATGCAAAGCAACGCATTTTTTTAAAGAATTTAATAGAATTAGTTTTTTTCTAAAACTTAAACCGAACAATTATTCAATTTAACATGTATATTTTGGATACACAAAAGAAAACCAGTAAAATAAATGCTCGTTTGCAGCTTAGCCACATGAACAACACAAATATTGTACTATTGGTTATAGCGTTTACAATCCTAGTCAGTCCGCGCCTTAAGTATTAACGCGATAACACGCTAAGCGACTACTACGGCACAACACTACACTGCAGATGTGCGGACAGCGGGGGGAGATTCTCTCGCTCTTTAACCCCGGCCCCGACTGCATTCAACTCGCGCGCTTAACTGACACTCGACACTCAACATTTTTTTTTAATATAAGAGGGAGCAAACGAGCAAGGGGCTCACGGGAGAGGTGAGGCAACCGCCCATCCGCACCAACATGTGTCAAAAAATGCGTTGCCGGCCTTTTTATTTTTGTATGCTTTTTTGCTTGAAGGTCCCTAAGTCGTATCTGTTCGGGAAAACTGCAGCCGGTATAATTACCGTGGAATAAATATTCCCCAAAGTGGCTGTGCGAGGGAAGAAATTTCTTGCAAAACGCGCGGTTGTGGTTTGCCAGACGTCAACGTGATGCGGGTGGAATTGTTGAGAAAAAACTTAATCCGATCCGTGTCTCTACAGATATTCTAAGTTATTCTTTAGTATGTATAAGCCCATAGGTTCGCACGGCCTCTAATTTCAATCCGAGAAAAATGATGATCATAAATTTATAAGTGCTGATTGATTTTAAATTCAATCTACTCTAAATAACTTCTGCCTTTCTTCGTAATAAAAAAATCCACATAAAACATTTTACATTATAGTCTATTATATGCGACTGTTAAACATTTAATATTTTCTGCGTTACTTAGCTTAACATAACCAGTGCCCGATTAACCACGTAGCGCTAAAGGGGCCCCGCAATTTTAAACCCACTCATCTCTACCTGAGCGTAATTTTTTGAGTGAAACTTATCAAGATGTGATAAGAATACTAAAAATTACTTGATATAACAAAATGTTACTACTTTTCCTATTTAACCAATCCACGTTAGACACTCGGAAACCGACTTTTTACAATATAGATCCACTAGATCTTTGTAAGTATTAGCTACGGGCCCCGCGCTTGCTTAATCCGGCACTAAACATTACTAATTAATCATCATAATCAGCCGGAAGATGTCTGATGTCCACTGCTGGACAAAGGCTTCCCTAAAGATCTCCACGACGACCAGGCCTGCGCTGTCCGGGCTCCAGCGATCTTGACCAGATCGTCGGTCCATCTTGTGGAGACATCCTACCAACACTGCGTCTTCCGGTACATAATCGCCATTCGAGGACTTTCTGCCTCACCGGCTAACTATCCATCGAACTATGTGCCCTGCCCACCGCCACTTCAGTTTCGCAATCATTTGGGCTATGTCGGTGGCTTTGTTTCTTCTACGGATCTCCTCATTTCTGATTCGATCTCGTAGGGAAACTTCGAGCATAGGCCTCTCCATTGCCCTCTGGGCGACAAATAGCTTCCTCATAAGGCCCATAGTCAGCGTGAGTGACTTACTAACGGATAACTGACTAACGGATCACAATTCGATACACATACCTACCTATATGGCGCAGGATGGGGGTGTGCTAGCCTCCTCAACAATGCTGGAGGGGAGGGCCCACCAGCTCCGAAAGGTCCTCTCCTCGTGTGCAACTCATATAACAGTAATGCGAAGGAATACACGTCAGATGGCGCTGAGCCCGTGCGCACTTCTAGCGAGGTGGGGAATGAGTCTTTGCCCCAGCCGGACGCTCTGAGCAGTTCAGGTGATAAGTACACTAAACCTGTAAAGAATAAGACGTACTAAAGACATTATTTGGCACACATATAAACATAAATAGTATTATTACAAAAAAAAATTCAAACATGACTTCCGGCCTGCTTATACTATCTACAGAATAGAGATAAATTACTACCTTCTACTGTCAGTAATTAGCTGTCAATAATCTGAAGCTGTCCCAATATACCCGATAAGTCATTCTTATCGCCTTATTGGGACGCGTGAAATGTAACTTCCATACAAACTTCTAACGCTGGTAAGCTATACGTACTCCCATTGACAGACAGCGTGTAACTGATAAGGTGAGTTACCGCCGATAAGTTTATTGCGACAGAAAAGTCAACGATAGTTACGATTTTTATCTCTAGTAGGCCACAATCGGAGATAGACTGGATATTGGGAACGGCCGTTAGACACGTTTTTATTAAACAGTGACGTAACAATAAAAACGTCAGTGACCTTACAATAACGAGGTCTAAAATGGAATTTATCTTTTTCTATTACGAAACAGTGTTAAGCTTGTGTTTAGCTAAACCGTCGTTTGGCACGACATAAACTGAAATATACAGGAACAGATAAAGGAACGGAACGCAATATTCTAATCTAACGGCCGTTTTCAATAACCTATCTATCCTTTCACGCTTACTTTTTCTTTTCTTTTTTTTTATGGAATAGGAGGACAAACGAGCGTACGGGTCACCTGTTGTTAAGTGATCACCGCCGCCCACACTCTCTTGCAACACCAGAGGAATCACAGGAGCGTTGCCGGCCTTTAAGAAAGGTGTACGCGCTTTTTTTGAATGTACCCATGTCGTATCGTCCCGGAAACACCGCACAAGGAAGTTCATTCCACAGCTTTGTAGTACGTGGAAGAAAGCTCCTTATAAACCGCACTGTGGAGGACCGCCACACATCCAGATGGTGAGGATGATATCCTAACTTGTGGCGTGTCGTGCGAAGGTGGAATTCGGCGGCAGGAATTAGGTAAAACAGCTCTTCGGAACACTCCCCGTGATAAATGCGGTAGAAGACACACAATGAAGCGATGTCTCTACGCAACGCCAAGTGATCCAGCCGTTCACAGAGTACTGGGTCTCCGACAATTCGAGCTGCTCTGCGTTGCACGCGGTCAAATGGATCGAGCTGATACTGGGGTGCGCCAGACCAGAGATGACAGCAATACTCCATGTGTGGCCGGACCTGCGCTTTGTACAGCGCTAGAATGTGGGCCGGCTTGAAGTATTGCCGTGCTCTATTAATGACACCCAGTTTCTTTGAAGCCAATTTGGCTTTGCCCTCCAGATGGCCACGGAATTGGCAATCGCTCGAGATTTCAAGACCCAGTATTCCGATACTAGGCGAGGCTTTTAGGGAAGTTAGTTAGTTAGTTAGTTAGAAACTTACATTACAATAACCTATTGCCATAAAGCATTGGACTATAACTATGGATAGATAAGATCTCTTCATTAAACGGTGACAGTAATGTATCCGTAACTAGAGATACGTTATTGAAAACAGCCGTAAATCTTCCAAATATGATCTATCCATAAGGCATATTTTTAACAAGCTCGACACGTGTTTAAATATAAGGGACGTCTAAAAAATGTTGAACGCTAAACAGCAGAAAGATACCGATTTATACTAAAACTTTTTATCCAAGTGCTCAACACATGCTTAACTTGTTTGTTATAGCACAGACGTCGCTTCATTGTGCGTCTTCTACCGCATTTATCACGGGGAGTGTTCCGAAGAGCTGTTCAACCTGATTCCTGCCGCCGAATTCCACCTTCGCACGACACGCCACAAATTAGGATATCATCCCCACCATCTGGATGTGTGGCCTCACACAGGTCCTCCACAGTGCGGTTTTCAAGGAGCTTTCTTCCACGTACTACAAAGCTGTGGAATGAGCTTCCTTGTACGGTGTTTCCGGGACGATACGACATGGGTACCTTCAAAAAAAGCGCGTACACCTTCCTTAAAGGCCGGCAACGCTCTTGTGATTCCTCTGGTGTTGCAAGAGAATGTGGGCGGCGGTGATCACTTAACACCGGGTGACCCGTACGCTCGTTTGTCCTCCTATTCCATAAAAAAAGAAAAAAAAAAGAATCTGGGCAACTGAACTCCACTCAGTAAATGTTTGCGACGGTCAAAGGGTTTGCTAAGATAGTATTAAGTGGTCAAACTAGTAGTTCTAAAAAAATTAAATTAAATATAATTGTGTATAATAATACCTCGGACAATTTAGTTTAAATCTAAACGTATAAATAATTAATAACTAATAATAAATCGTAACTAGAAGTAGATTAATTAATTAGATTGTACAAAAATACGCAATTATTTTTATATTTTTTAGTGCATATTATATCTATTGTTTTGGAATAGTGTTTTTGAAGTCGATTGTTTTTTGTAAAAAAAATTATAGTCATCAATGACTATTGGCCACTACCGCTTCAACCGTTGACGAGTTAGGCTCTGTCCAATTACTGTTAGAATATTGGTCATTGTGACATTATTTGTAATTTATAACTAGATGGATAGAAAGTTTTTTAAAGTTTTTCTATTTAAGTTTACAGCAACTTATTTAGTAAATTATATGTGAGCTTGTTAATATTTTTTTTGATCTTATTTCCTAGAATATTTAACAGAAGCTCCAAAACAACTAGATACTCTAGCCGAGACTAACCGTATCGAAAGAAGATTTCTAATACATAAATTCCGATCGCATGTCTTGTAAAACCAAGTATCCAACTTTGGAAGTTTCGAGAATGTTGCTGAAGCAATTTTCTCTCTTTTATAAAAGCAATTTTCAACGGTAGTCGTGCAAACGAAACTCGGCTTCATGCAAATCGAGAGCGGGCTTGTAAATAGACTACGGAAGGAATAAATAACCGACGGAATTGATAGGATTTTCAAGAATAGCTGCGTGCTTTTGTTTCTACTACTATAATAATAAATTTAAACCAGCCAAGTGTAAGTTGATTCTTTTTCCATACCAATTTTTCTTAGACTACATTTTTTATGAAAAATTTGTATGTAAAGAAACGGCCCCATAATTGATTCGTCTTAAGTAATATATTATTTTTCTGAAATAGTTTTAGTTGACTTCATAATTATAAATCAAAAACATACCTTTAGACATTTTTATTTAACGAGTAAGGATTTAATTCCTTTTAGAACACTACCAACACTTACAGATATATCTAACATCTTAAAATACTCACTACTCATTCTGACAAACAGAAAAAATCGTAAAAAATTCGCGGGTAGCCGTTTTTCATTTTATATTTCTTCTTCTGTGTTTACAGAAGTGATAGTGAATTGAAAATGGCGGATATTTTTCTTGGGAATCGATAAATAGGTTGGTTTACTTTTTACACAAATTACCCCAAACTACGCATAGCCTGAACTATGCGTGCAAGTCAATGATATATGTCATAAGATATACATGCTTAAACATACATTAATAAATATTACCTTCTATTACTTGCAAACGAACGTTCATATTCATCATATAAATATTTGCACATACCGGGATTCGAACTTGGGACTTCTAGCTTATTAGGCATGGTTACTAACCACAGCTACATGTGTCTTCGTAGTATAAGGTACTATTACTGTTATTCATATTTGAAGGTGTATTTCAGTTTGATAATAATGTCTAAACCATACCCAGAAAGTATAATGTGAGAGTAAAAAATATTTAAAACACTGACCATTCAAAAGCCTATAAAATCTAAACAAATTGCGGCATTTATCAGATATCTTCGTAAGGAAATAAGGTTGAAATATTTTATAGCGGATTTTATATCTTCGTACCAGAATCCATATTGATATGAACGTAAAAGTTGGTTCGTAAAATGTTATATCGAGATTTGTTGTAATTGATTTTTATCGCAGTCGGTGAAGGATGAGGTGAGCCTCAACATAAACCAAAGTAATCTTACAAAAGTGGGACAAGTCAATCACGAAATGTGGGACGTTAGGGATAAATATTTACATGATACTAAGCACTCTCATTCCCGTTTTCTATGATCACGAGCACTTTAAATATCAGTAAATTTATTTGATTATAATAATAAATCTAATAAAAATGAGCAAATACAAGAATATGGATTGATTATTTTTATTTCACTTTTGTACATTCTGCACAGACAGAATTTATTGAATACAAGAAGTACGTAGTTGGTGATTAGAAATATTAACTTTTCATCCCGGATTGTGAAATGCTGTAATTCAAATAGGCTTTACTTTAATTTTGAATCGTCGTTGATTTTTTTATTTATTTTACTAAACAGGAAAAGTAAAGCTCGTCGGAAGAACACAGGCCATTGACTCTTTCATTGTGAAGTATTTTGAAATTTACACAATAGTTCGTAAGGAATTTTAAATCATCGTTATTTCTTTATTTTATTTACTGAACTGAAAAAGTAAAACTCGTGGGAAGAACATAGGCACACTGACTTTTTTTATCGTGAAGTGTTGACCTGATATTTTTATTTTTTATTTATATCACCCACGAGACAGGCAGCATCAAATGTTACAGTGTGTATTTAAGTGCTAAATAAATCATTTTATATTTTTTGTATATGTATTTGCGTAATTATTATGGAATTTTATACAATCGTTTATAAGGTTTGTATCTACTATTCGAGATACTCCTCAAAGGTTAAAAAAATAATAGTCATTGTAGGTACTTAAAGAATAGAATTAACTTAATATAATCAATTAAAATATGGTAAAGAATTTTATATTTATAAAATTACTTTATTACATTTGATTTGTTTATAGGAAAACACATCGTACCTAACATAAAAGATTGGGTGAGATCAAATACGGCTCAAGGAAATGAATTCACGTAAAGTGTTCATCGAGGATCCGAAAATAGAATACTGCCATGACAACTTTCAATCTTTTTTGTTGGTTTCAAGATTCTCAATTTGTTAAATCGGCGTGCTCTATTACTGATTACAGGACTTTGATCACTTTCATTGGTCACTTAGTACATGTTTGACCTGAAATATATTTTATAATGATGTTAAGTCATAACCATAATGTTAACACCAGGAACAGACATAAACTGACGATGCCTACTACTCGGCTAAGTCGAGTTAGTAAGTCTTTTGTGGGGCGATGTATATGCTTTTACAAGAAAATCCCAGAAAATGTTCAAAACAAAAGTATTACGTTATTCAAAAGAATTGTTAAAAAACGTTTGTGTGGTAAAGGTTACTATAACATAAATGACTTTCTTAATGATACCACAGATTGGGAATGGAGTGACCGCGCTCAGGCTATTAAATAATAAGTTTAATTGTGCAATATTACTTTGTTAACATATTTATTCGATGAAAAAAAAATTTCCGCTGAGTTTGTTGCGCCCATTCTTCTCAGGTCTGAGGCATTCATTTTGGAATGGGTGGTAGTTTTTTTTTGACTTTCAATAAGTGATGTCACATCCTATTTAGAATAAAAATATTTGAATTTGAATTTCTTGTATTCATTTTAATCATCATCATTACCATTTCAGCCGGAAGACGTGGACAAAGGCCTCCCCCAAAGATCGCCACGACGATCGGTCCTGCGCTGCACTCATCCAACTTATTCCGGCGATCTTGTCCAGATCGTCGGTCCATCTTGTGAGGGGCCTAACAACTCTACGTCTTCGGTACGTGATCGCCATTCGCCGAGGACCTTACTGCTTACTAATTACCTTATTATTTTGAATATATACATATAATTTTTATTTTTTGGGAAAAGCCTGGCCTTGTGTTAGTTGGTTGTTTTGTTGCCATTTGGTTAAATCTGATTACGCCCGAATAAACGTCATATTATGTATCTACCAGTGGGAGGCTCCTTTGCACAGGATGCCGGCTAGATTATGGGTACCACTATGGCGCCTATTTCTGCTGTGAAGCAGTAATGTGTAAGCGTTACGGTATTTCGGTCTGAAGGGCGTCGTAGCTAGTGACATTACTGGGCAAATGAGACTTAACATCTTATGTCTCAAAGTGACGAGCATAGTTGTTCTGCCTCTCAGAAATTTTTGGGGTTTTTCAATAATCCTGAGCGGCACTGCATTGTAATGGGCAGGGCGTATCAATTACAATCTGAACGTCCTGCTCGTCTCCTCCAATATTTTCATAAAAAAAATATTATAAATATAACCTTAGGTTAGATGAGCGATTATTTAGTTAGTTATATACTTACATTCAATATGTGATCGCAATGCGTTAGGGTCAGACGGAGGCAGCTCTCCTCTTCTGAACTCCCGGAGTCCGAAGTCCGCTAACTTCACCACCCAGCGCGCGTCGACCAAACAGTTGGAGGGCCTCAACGCACCGTGGTATTGAAGAGGTGATTCGTGTATGAATATCATGCCCTACAATATTACCATATTAAAATATTTTAAGAAATTCGAGTCGAGTCAAATCAAAGTGAAACTACCTTTTTAAAAGATTAAAATTCGTGTAATTGTAACTATGTTGTTACATTGAAAACTCTGAAAAATTACACGCGTTTTAATCCATTATAAAGTGTTTATTTAAATGTGTAATTCTCGCGTTATTCAAAAAAAACACTACGTGTCAACTATGACTTGGGATTGATAACCCATTGCTTGTCTTTCGCAAGTTCAAAGAATGAAGTGAGAAAAAATTATATGTACACATTTAAATGTAGTATTAAAATATGTATAACTTTATTATCTTCTCATTTATAAGTCTAGTTACATAATATTTTCACCGTAACATAACATCATAACAATTTTTAAAAGTGAAATATAAAATCACCATACCCTGATAATATCTCCCACAAGTGAAGCGATAAACATGTTATCTAACTTTATATCTTCGTTCTCCAGAATATCCTGCAATTTTAATAAGAGTTTGGTTAAATGAAGGTTTTAATCTGATGAAAGAAAGCTTACATTGATGATATAAAAGTATCTCAGTCATTATTATGGTTTATTTTTTGAAGTAAAATCTTCTTTAGCTGCGTTGATAAATATACACTTTTTGGATGGGTCTAATCTCGTGAGTTCGCGTCACCAAAATGCTTATAGCAGTATATCTGTAGCTATACAGCTGACTGTGTGTGCAACATAAGGCCTGTGTATATCTTACAAGTGAAATTGAATGGATTTAACGAAAAGTTAAATGTGTATATAGTGTGCATTGTTGAAATAGTAATTTTGTTTGATTATTATATTATTGAAAATAAGTTTTAAAAATAAATAGAAATAAATAATTTAAACATTAAGATATTTCAAATTTTAATACAAAACGTTCTATGTTTTCACTTCAATCTGGAGTCTCTTCAGCTTTTGTTATATTTTCTTGTAGTTTTTCATTTCAAAAGAGATGCAATAATATTAAAACATAAGAGCTATGAATAGAGTCTTATTCTATTAGACTTACTTTGAGACTGCCTCTTGTACAGTATTCGGAGAGAGCGCATACATTGGGCGGTTCAATACAAGCACCAACAAACCCATTTACATTATCGTGTTGCAAGTCTCGCATCTGCAACAATGATATTAATTCAATATTATAATATCCACACCTACACATCATGTTAGACTATTAAGTAGGTACAATAACACCGGGCCTCTCAATCAAATTGCGCCACAAAAAATGAACTGACATATTGTGAAATTTCATCCGAAATGCTTCGCGGAAGCCATTTTGTATTCGTTCATTAATGATTTCAAGTATTTTGTGTAGTTATTATAATGATGGGACGGTAATCAGATGTAATTTTCTTTTTGCCCCTCGGAAATTCTCAATAACGAGGAATTCCATATTCATTTTGAAATACCGTATTCTGTTTCAATTAATGGGATGAAGTGCTTTCTTCGGTTCTCATAAATGCGAAATATGCTCTCGCGTTATGCACGAAAGTCTAAATAAATGATGCACAGGTTAATTCCATTACTTTACTTTACAAAAAAATCATATTTGCTCAGAAGTATTGCGAGGTAAAAAGTTTATATCGTGATTTTAGCTAATAAGATCTTTATTTACGACCGTTAAAGAGAGTTGAGACGAAACAATTCAATTCATTTTAATATTTAGGTATCCCGCGTTTCAAATCCGAGGAACCCATGATGTAGGTAGTACTACTTTGAAACTTCACACTTCTAACACTTTTCCCGCTAAATGGTTTTTTTTTGTGCACAGATATAGAGCAGTTTTAATATTTTTGTGAAAACAAAGTAAGCGTAGTCATTTTTAATCTAATGTGTTACTTCTTCGTTCCTGAAGTCGTCAGGTTACAAGAAACTGTCAGAAGTGTATCAAGAGACTGTCTTAGATCATGTTATGAAATCTCTCAGCAAGACGCTTTTTAAAACGAAGACTTTCACGCAGGCAAGAACTACCCAAGCCTGGCTGGAAGTCATGTCGATAACTTTTCGTCAGTTTTACAAGACATTGCCAGCTCTAATCTACACGCCGACATCGGCTCGCTTAAGAAATCTCTTCAAACAGCAGTGACAAAATTTCCTATGGAAATTATACATCTTATGTATAATTTGTAGTGCATATCAGTTTTATCATCATATAATAATAATAATATTGACACACTTTTACACAAATTATCTTGCCCTGAACTAGACATAGCCTGTACTATGGGAACAAGACAACGATATATTTCATACAATATATTTACTTAAACATACATAAATACATATAAACATCCATAACTCGGAAACAAACATCCATATTCATCATATAAATGATTGCACCTACCTCGATTCAAACCCGGGCCCTTTAGCTTAGTAGTCAGTGTCACTAACCATTCGGCTATATGGGTCGGCTATATATAGAATTAAATGCATTTTTATTAGTTACAGAACTTATTCTCAGATTAGCTATAAGGAAGTTAAGAGTATTTTTTGTCTTTTATAAAAGTAGGTATTTGTAGTAATTTTTTGTTATGGCAGTTTGCCATACAGACAAATATTGGCGGAACTAACACTCAAGACAACTCTCAACATTTTGGATAACTCAATAGGGTTCACAGAAATCTATTCAAAATTAATTTTATTTATTCATGAAAAAAAAATGGAATATTGTAAATGTTAAAAGAAACTCTGAGGTCATGTTTTACGTAAAAAGTTTGATGCAAAGAACGATACTATAAGTTTTCTTTCCATTCGAATGAGTTTTTAGTAAATACCGACGAAGTTTGCAAGGCACTTAACTGTTAGGAAAAATGATAGGAATAAAAACACTGCGATGAGATTACACT
>CATIXQ010000024.1:10094002-10166050 GCA_949711755.1 Leptidea juvernica
GAGGTCGTGGGTTCGAGTCCCGCATCGTACATAAAATTTTGTTTTTCCAATTTTATTTCTGTATACGTATATAGGTTGTATATAGAGTGTTCAATGATTGGGATAAGTGTATCATGTGTGTTTAAATATAAATTCTTCATGATTAAACTGATACTTGGTCAAACTTTGCACAGATGGAGTGTGTAAAAGCATGCAATTTGACGCAAAAATTTCAACACATGAAATGCGACAAATCACACCATTCATGTAAACTAATAGTGTACTAAGTTATGAATGAAATATATATAAATATAAACTTACAAGCACATGCCACAAACATGCAGACAACATTTACAAATTCTGTTTACCTACTCATTTTGTTGGCGCGATGATCTTCATCAGGGAGGTGAAGATCCCTGAAGTCTATCTTCCACAGCAAAGAGTCCAGCTCTTGTTCATAGCGCCAACCTCGGTACAAGGCTAATGCGGCCAGGGCTAGCAGTGCAAGAGTGCCACCGGAGGCTCCCAAAGCCCAAGCTCCAATGTGACCTGATCACAAATTATTAATAATTAATTACAGGCTAACGATACATTTAATCTTAGGGTGAAGGAACGATTTAGGTCCTGGTAACGGTTTTTTTATGACAATAAGAGACGAAACGAGCAGGATGTACAGCTGATGGTAATTTATACGCCCTGCCTATTACAATGCAGTGCCTCAGGATTCTTGGAAAACCCAAAGATTCTGAGTGGCACTGCGATTGCCCTCGTCACCTTGAGACATAAGTTGTTAAGTCTCATTTGCCCAGTAATTTCACTAACTACAACGCCCTTTAGACCGAAACACAATAATGCTTACACATTACTGCTTCACGGCAAAAATGGGCGCCGTTTTGGTACCCATAATCTAGCTGGCATCCTGTGCAAAGGAGCCTCCCACTGGCGAAATACATCCCTTTTCTCGAAACCCTAAAACCATACAGACTTCTGGCTTCTCAGTATATTTATGTGCTGTTCACTAAAATTCTTGGCATAACCAGGTCGTTTTATAATGTGTAATAACTCAGATAACATCGTCACTTTAATGGGCAGATGAATCCGCGAAGATCAAAATCAAAATCATAATAATATGTTTTTTTATGGAATACGAAAGAATCAATCTTATGTTTTTTTTAGTTCAAGCTTCCTCGCAACATTCAAAGAGTAAACTCAAAGTTAGGTGGAATAAAACTACATATTCTGTTGAAACTAGGAATGCATGTAGATATCTTAACATCGCAGACGTAACCTCCATCGTATACACTTTCACAGATACATCAACTGGATTCTGCCTATCTATTTTTTTCTGTCCTTTTCTTTTTCTAACAACACTTTTAACTATCTTGAAATTTTTGCTTCTCGTGTTGGATCATTTAAGAATATGTTAGTATCTGTCTTGAAGACACTATCAATCTTATCATTAAACTATTCAATAATTGTATCTTCAAATTTGAACTTTTTGAAATTTTTATCGTTGAACTATATCATCACCAATCTCTCTCCCCAAGAGAAGGTCGTCTTCGATGAAGGCTTAGAGGGCATTTACTTGCCCAAAGCCAACCTCAGTTAGTGTTTAGTGGGTAGGCACTTATGTTTTACGTGAGTCCCACATAACCAACGCAGACTTGGCCTACGTTGGTATGCATGAGCATTCACCACCGGAGAGTAGCCCTTTACCTTTGTCTGGGCGCAAAAAAGAAAAATATCTTCAACATCACAATGTATGTAATCATATCTTCTATCTACACAATAGTATGTGTCTATTGTGATCGCTGTAACCTGTAATAAACTTAAATTTTAATTTAAAATGACTGGGCAAATGAGACTTAACATCTTATGTCTCAAGGTGACGAGCGTAGTTGGCGGCAGGGCGTATCAATTACTTTCAGCGGAACGTCCTGCCCGTCTCGTCACTTTATTTTCTTAAAAAATAACTTGGAAAATATAATATGTAAAAGGACCACAGGAGTGGCATGTTCAGTATTAAAAGGTAATAAAAGACTCATATATACTAATTTTACGAGCAACTTGACAAAATAAATATTATTGCGAAAACGGCTCCCTTGATATTGTGTTTAATTGATTTCATTTAGGTTTATTGCGGTTCGACATTGTGCAAAAAAGTTGTATACGATACAGTATTAATCTGAGGACGAAGAAAGTCACGTAAGGAATAAAAACGAAACATTACACGGTATGATAAAAACACAGCTTATCCGACCGAGCGAGTTTCCCTTAATCAACGCGAGCCGACATTACGCGTGACGGCTCAGCTTCATTCAATAGCAACAAATAAGTTTCAGCACGCCTAAAAAGATTTAACTTCTAAAACCTAATGTATTATATTATAGCCATTTTAAGGTCCTTATATAATATGTATAACTTAACCTGATAGACAATTTATACATCTAGAAAGAGCCTTTTGCTGTTAGGCAAAGCATGACAACGGGCTAGGTTTAGTGTGTGACAAGCTACATCTAACACTCGCGATAAATATGTCGTTTTTTTTATTATGCCAGTGTGCTAATAATATCGATTAACAGTTCGTCGCTATTTATTTCGCCGTTTTCACACCTATATCGTTGTAACGGAAACGTTACGTTTTCACACCCACTTTCAAGGCGTATGATTAACTTGATTTGATTTGATTTATTATACCTACGAATACGCTCAAAATTTTATCTTTGTCGAAGAGGAATACAACCAAGCGTACGGGTTATCTGATATTAAGTGATCTCCTCCTCCCACTTTCTTCTGCAAATTCAGAGGAATCACTGGATGCTGACTTTTTAGAAATGTGTTCGCGTTTCTTTTGAAGGTCGTATAGTATGCACGTGGAGAGGAAAATGAAGTTCCTGGAAAATGGTCTGTATAGGAACGCCAGATATCCAGATGGTGGGAATGATATCATAATATGGTAGGAATCGGGTCAAACAACTCCTCGGAACTCTCACCGCGATAAAAGCGGTAGAAAACACAGAACGAAGCGACGTTTTTATGCCAAGAGATCTAGCCTTTCACAGACCCCTGGGGACCCAGGCAGTTCTAGCAGCTCTGTGTTGTACGCGGTCAAATGGTTCAAGCTGATACTGGGGTGCGCCAGACTAGAGATGAGAGAAATACTCCATGTGTCACTCCGGCTTGAAGTATTGCCGTGTTCTTATTTCATAAAAGGTTCAGATCATGTATCACTGTTGAATCTGGATAAGCGAGCAGTTAGGAGACCCGAATCTTATGCTCTTTATAGGAGCTTTCACTAAAAGTTTTTCTAAATTCGAAGGTTTGGAACTTTCTAAATTAGAGATTGACTGGCCACATGTTGAGAGACAGCCAGGAGAAATGGAGCAAAATTTTCAATAATTGGTATCCCAGTGGTTTCACACGGAGCCAGAGGAGACCTCGAACAAGATTGCACGATGAACTCAAACTCATACCGGGCCCGAAGTGGAGAAGAGTGACCCAGGACAGACTCTAACGGAAAGAGCTAGAGGTGGCCTTTGCCAAGCGGCACACTGAGTTAAGAGACGTACTCTAACTCAAAAAAAGGGCTTAAGAGAAGAGAATAGAAATAAGAGATTCAAATAAAAGTAGTGTAATAAAATTCGTTCCTAAGTATTTTATTTCTTTTATGGAATCAGTATTTTTTGGGTCCTTTTTACGGCCGTTCCCAATATTCAGTCTATCTCTTACTTGAGATAAAATCATTACTATCGTTGACTTTTCGGACGGTAACTCACCTTATCCGTACACGCTGTCATATAGCTTACCAGCGATAGAAGTTTGTATGGAAATTGCAGTTCACGCGTCTCAATATAAGGCGATTAGAATGACTTATCGGGTACATTGGGACAGCTTCAGATTATTGACAGCTAATTACTGACAGTAGAAGAAGGTAGTAATTTATCTCTATTTGTAGATAGTATATTGAGAACGGCCGTAGTTTCTGAGCTACGAATTTTATACATTTATTTTATTTTTCGGCTTATTATTTTCGTTTATACAGTTTTCTCACTTATCGAGTTTCGTCTTATCCAGGTTTGACTGTATATTTTTTAAAATTTATCACAATATGTTGTAGCACTCTCAGTCTGATTCTAAGATCTATACAGCGAACTTAGACTTTGCTCAGACTTTACTTACGTAAAACTTTACTAGATGTGGTAAAACGCGAACTGGACGTATTCGGCAGTCTTAACTTAGGCTCAGTGTAATTTTACCAGTGAGAGACTCCTTTGCATAGGATGCCGGCTAGATTATGGGTACCACAACGGCCCCAATTTCTGGCGTGAAGCAGTAATGTGTAAACATTAATGTGTTTCGGTCTGAAGGGTGCCGCAGCTAGTGAAATTACTGGGCAAATGAGACTTAACATCTTATGTCTCAAGGTGACGAGGGCAATTGTGGTGCCGCTCAGAATTTTTGGGCTTTTCAAGAATCCTGAGCGGCACTGCATTGTAATGGGCAGAATTAACTACCTTCAGCTGAACGTTCTGCTCGTCTCGTCCCGTATTTTCAAAAAAAAAACTATCAAATGACCATAAAAACGAAATAAAAGATTATACTGTGCTGTACACTTAGCTATGTTTGAGCAATGTCTGAGACCGCTATAATAGATCTCAGCCTGAGTGCGGCCAAATCCAGACTAAAGTAGAAAAGGATAATACTGGATAATACTATTCAATGACGGCACGTCTCATTTCTCAAACTTTCTTCAACTTCATCGTTCGGCATGATTGCTGAGATTTAGACGTAAAATCCTTTTATCCGACAAAGATGATTCAGTTTCGTTTTCAAGCAGATTACTATATATGTGTTTATACGATATACTAGCTAAGCATTATGGATTCACAGCAACTCTACGTATGCATTTGTTCATATTATATAAATATATAAACTTTTGATTGTTTTACGGCAGTTTTCAATAACATATTTCTAGTTACGGATACATTGCTATCAGCGTTTAATGACAAGATCTTATCTATCCATACTTATGTCCAATATAGTTATAGTCCAATACTTTATGTCGATAGGTTATTGAAATGTAAGTAAGCGTAAAAGGATAGATTTGTGTTAGCTCGAGTAAGTTAAACTAAGGATAGATAGGTTATTGTAAACGGCCGTAACAAAACAATTTCTTACTAGACTCTACAAAGCGACCCTCCTGATAGCGACTTTAAAAACTTTTAAACAATTTACAAAGAATGATTGTTTCTTTTTAGCGGTCTCGAAAATGTTGGATATCATAAAACCAGTAACTTTGTCACTTTTTGAGGAGGGTTCAGCCATTCCTATATAGCTCAAAACCTCAGGCGTTCTATGATGATGCGATGAAAGTGTGACCAATGCAGCAGCACAGATTAAATTTTTGGATTAATTGTTGAGTACAATTAAGTATGTAACACGTTCACACATCTTTCACAGTTTATCATAAAGCTGCTAAGTAATGTGATGACTGGGAACGTATTTCGCTCGAAACATGCCCCGAAGATTGCAAGCATAGAGTTTTAGAGATTCTTTCTGTGAATGATCACAGAACGAATCTCTAAAACTCTATGCTTGCAATCTATATAATAAACTACACGCCATCAGCTACGATATAATCCCCACCATCTAGATATGTGGCGTTCCTCCACACTGCGGTTTTCAAGGAACCTTCTTTCACGTACAACCAAGCTGTGGAATAAGCTTCCTTCAACAACGCTAATGTGACTCCTGTGGTGTTGCAAGATAATGTGGGCAGCGGTGATCACTTAACAGGTGACACGTCCACTCGCAAGTTCTTCTTTTTCAAAAAAAAATTAAGTTGAATAAAACTGCACAAGATGGGGGCGATTGAGTCAAAAATTGACTGGACGAGACCAGCAAAAAGATAAAATAACACGAGATCGGAGGATACGATCTTGAACGGATAGGATTGTTATTGGGGGAGCTTAGAATTATTGGGCAACTCTTCAGAAATGATTCCGTTTTGTTGTGAACAACTCATTGTTAAGTTTGAGAATCTATTAATAGTAATAATGATGGTAACTCGAGCTGGTGCTTATATCGTATCAACAGTTGTTATTAGTATACTTACAGTACTTTTCATCTTTCTAGGGACTTTCAAACTTAGAATATACTCCCATCTTAAAGACCGCAACAGATCACTTGACTTCTGTCATTGAAGTGTTTTGCCAGTTTGCCCCTTCCTCTATTGAAAAAATTGGGACTGCTGCTGGATGAAACAGCGGCGGAAAACATATATACTTATCATTAAATATTTATATTACGGCTTAAAATGTTTTTACACATTTTTACTACAGATTTGAAAACGCAAAAATTTTCAAAATTTGATACTAATTGTTAGAGCAATTTCTTAATAACTCTGAAATAAAATATTCAAGATTGCTCGATTAATAGTATACGATATTAAGTAAAGTAGATTGTAATGTTGTGTGGTAAAGTATACAAAACGCATAAGTATTTGCGAGGGGTCTTGGTGAAGGCAAAACTCAGCGTGAGTTGTGTGACTAAGGGCTAACTGCTCGCCTTTGTTTATTATTTTCACTTGTTTATAGTATGAGAGGCAACTTCATTATAATTAATATACATTAATACATTCGCATATCCAAATGAAACACAATAAATATCTCCAGCACCATACTAATAATATTAAAATTTTAGTTATGACATTTTATTATCATGGAGAGGTAATTTTCCTACTGTTTATTAATAATAGTGAAGAAAATTACGATTCGAGAAATTATTTAAAATACCTGGTAGTGTTCTGATGAAATAATATATTTGTACCTTCTGATCTATTTTATACCAAGAAGAAAAATTGCGTTTACATGCTTTAGTGCTAATGGTAATATTGGGAGAAAATCTGTTGTTTTAATATTCATTGCGTTTGATGTTTGTTTGACATTCATTTTTTCTTTGGCACTGCGCGGTCATTAATTTAAATATGCCATGGATTACCACAATATTCTTATAGTCTGTCTACATTCAAATTCAACTTCAAATATTTTTTATCAAAATAGGATTATCACTTATTGAAAGTCAAAAACTACCACCCATTCGAAAAAAGTAAAAAGGTGGTTAAATGTAGGTGCAGCATATAAAAAATATTAAGAAAAACTTAATGTTAAGCAAGGACATCGTGTTGTGTACCAGGAGTTTTCTCTTACTAACTCTTTCTCTCAAAACTTATTGCTTTTTTATATCACTTATTAATGGACGCACATGAGTCCAATGCCCCGAAATTCTATCATAAATGATGCCAAAACGAGCAACACAACTTACGTATTTTATATATCTAAAAGAAACTTGTTAAACACCTATTTTTTTATGAAATATTCCTATCACGAGGGGTATACTTGGCTAGCCACACTCATCCATGGAACCAGTGGGAGACTCTTTTGCACAGGATGCCGGCTAAATTATGGGTACCACAACGGTGCCTACTTCTGCCGTGAAGCAGTCATGTGTAAGCATTATTGTGTTTCGGTCTGAAGGGCGCCGTTGCTTGTGAAATGACTGGTCAAATGAGACTTAACATCTTATGTCTCAAGGTGACGACCACAATTGTAGTGCCGCTCAGAATTATTGGGTTTTTCATGAATCCTGAGCGGTAGTGCATTGTAATGGGCAGGGCGTTTCAATTACTATCAACTCAACGTCCTAATAGTCTCGTCCCTTATTTTCATAAAAAAAACTGCAGTGTCTCAATCAGGTAGGCCAGCTTACTTTGTCACTCATAAAAGAGCTAAAAGAACTTTGCTTCGCCGGCTCTTAAACTATTTGCTACACTTTCAACGAGCAATCCCATTTCATCTTAGTTACAAGCTTTGCGTTTAATGCCAGCCGACCTCCAGCTACGAATTAGTTTTTTAGACCCAACAAAACGACCGCCCTAATGGTGAATTCCGGTGCTGTGGATTCCATTAGCTGCTTACACAATCCATTTAGCAAAGTGCTAAAGTCAGGGTCACTCGTAATGTGGGTATAAATCCCTAGGTATCTACGATGATTACGTCGTAAAATTATTTATTACATCTTTTTTTATAGTGTGAGTCGGTCTGACTTTAGTCGAGTTGACTTGGAAAGATAAGAATGATTCCTCTTTAGGTTGGTACTTCAGGAAGAAAACAGATTTTATTTATTTGATTCCCTAGCATTTTTTATATTATTATAAAGGATTTATCAAACATGAATAAGTCATAGGTACAGGTAATATAAAATCATTCCAAAGCAAACACTGAATGCAATAAATAGTGAACTAATTCAGCTGAGGCTAACTTTATAAGCTATGTTGATTAGATACAGAAATATGGCTTATCACCAATCCTTATTTATATCTATGGGAAAAGCAAATACTAACTTTTTCTATCTTCTAATAGAATTTTAGAAGGCAGAAAATATTTTAGCAGCATTCAGAAATATATTTTTTTTATATAAGAGAGGGCAAACGGGCAAGAGGCTCCCGGTGAGGCCACCGCACATGGACATCCGCAACACCAGGTGTCAAGAGATGCGTTGCCGGCCTTGAAGGTATTATCTTTTCTTGAAGGTCCCTAAGTCGTATCTGTTCGGGAAAACAGTAGCCGGTTATTGATTCCACAAAGTGGCATGTAGTTGACGTAATGTCCGGTAGTCCGTTTGCTGGAATCAACCCAAAAGCTCCTCTGACTACTCCCTGTGATAAATGCGGTAGAAGATGCAGAGACAACCCACATCTCTACGTAATGCCAAAGAATAAAGCCGACCGGAGATAACTGGATCGTCAATTCGATTCGCTCTTCGTATAATGCGGTCAAATGGAAGAAGATGGTACAGAGGAGCGTCCGGCCAGAGGTGAGTATTATTTCCATGGAACGACGTTCAAGAGGTTATGTCATTACCAACGCCTTTTTCTAAGTATATAGATCAATTACAACTGCCACAAGCTTAGTCTTGTCTATCATCTTTTAGAGTGCTGTTTTTAAAACTCTTCTCGTACATCGAATCAGTGTAAATAACTACAATTTTTAAGGCGATACTAAATGCCACCTTGAGCGATATGAGTTCACGGCTGCCGGCCCGCCATCTATGTAACAAAGCCAATATTTCCAAAATTCTTGGGTGGAAAACAGTTTATATGCTTACAATTCTCGTTATTCACTACTAATCTGAATAAATGAATCTACACAAAAAAGTACAAGCTATAAGAATAACTTTTCTGAGAGAAGTACCAAAAAAATTCGTCACGCCATGCCAAAAAACTTGTTTAACTTCAAAGAAAAGTGTTAGTTCAAAAAGGCTCGGCAGTGTTAACTATAACCAACAGCAAGCATTAGCAACCTACAAATAAGACTTAAGGATATGTGTAACAGGATTAAGTAGCTTTCATAGCTCGAAATGCTATACTTTCACCACAAAACTGGTCTAAAAACACCATGTTTGCGTGTTTTCTGCTTACTCTTCGCCTTAATGAACCGCGATTAGTTTTATGAACAGGTCGATGCGACTGGCGTAACTTTCAAAAAGCCTTTTAATCTGACAACGCTCTTGTGATGTTTTTTTTTCTTGCATTGGAGTATATGGTGGTGATCGTTTTCCATCAGGTGACCCGAAACCTCAGTCTTCTTTCTATACAAAAAAAATCACGACTTGTGTGAGTGTTTACCTTTGATAAAGTATCAGTTCCTTAGAATGCAACAATTATAGTCATGCCGACTTAACAAACAATAATGTCTGTTTCAAATATTGGTAGTCGAAAGAAAGTTCTTTGAAAACGGTCCTCTGAATAAATGCCACATATTCAGATAGTGTTTTTGGCATAAGAAATGAAGAGTGGGTTATTTGTTTATGTGTTGATATGTACTTACTGACGCATTTTTCTCCGCGAAAGCCGCATGGTGGTTCCGATAGTGGTACACGACCACCCGGCCATTTTACCTCTCGGAGAAGTCTTAGCTCCTGCATAGATAATTAACAAAATATTTATTGATCAAAACGAAAACGCAACAGTTATTATAAATAATAATAACTTTATTATAAATCCTTCATACATTACTTAGTTCACTTAATTCTACTTAATATTATTATACTATAATAACAATACAAGTAATGGAACATACACGACATTTTTCTGGACAAACAACACCAAATACATCAAAATAATTTTCAAATATTCACAATGCTTTTGAAAATAATCGCACCACTAATCCCGTAGGATAAGTAGTGTTTCTAATAGTTAATTAAAATATTTTATATTATTTTAGTTGTCACTAGCACTAAAAAAAACTAGGCCGGGCCTGTATTTTAATACTAGTTACTTCCAGATACATTGTTTTTTACAGATAACTTCAATACATAAAAGCGTATATAAGAATTTAACTTATGGAAAAAAAAATTTTAACAGTTCTACGAGAAAATAAATAACATTTGTCTACCATACATATTACTGGTTAGTACTTGAGCGGTCAGTAATAAAATTGAGGGTATCCTTAAAAACATTTGGGTTGACTACAAAGACTGTTGACTTGGGCAATTTTCATATAATAATATAGTAAGGTATTATTGATTGGGTTTATTTTGAACTTTGAAAGTAATAATGTATAATAAAGTATTAAAGATAATAAATTTTAAAGATAAATATATAAGGGTACATGTATACATATAGATAAATAGAAATTTTAATTTATTGTAGATGTGAAATATAAGCTATTATTATGCATACTATAATTTTATAAGATAATGGTATAAAATAAACAATGAAATTTAAAGTTTTTTTTTTCTGTATGTTGTGCGTATATCGGTAAGGTAAGTAAGGCTGGATAATAAATAATTTAACGTATAGCTATAAACAAATTTTCAATTTCATCATACTTTTTGTTTTTTAACCAAACAGTTAGCTTTTTTTTACACTTAAATTTGTTTTCAGAGTAGATGTTAATAATTTTGTTTAATTTATTATAGAGCATGGGACCAAGATAGCATTGAAATTTACGTATAAAAAAAGTTTTAAAAGTGTTTGTAGGACAGACTTTATCTTTACGTCGTTTTGTTACTGCTTCTGGAACAAATATAAGTTTTGAGTGCTGTGCCATTATAGTGTCCCTAATAAACAATTGTCTTACAGACAAGACATCGCATTTAGTGTATAGTTCACAAGTAGGATACCGAAAGGCTTTGCAAATAATAACCTTTAATAGAGCACGTTGGGCCCGTTCAAGCTTCAAAAGACATGATTTTCGAGCGCTACCCCACGATTTAATACAATAAGTTAATAAGGATTGTGCTAATGCAAAGTAAACATTTCTCAAAAGAGTGAAATCAGCAATCTGACGTAAGGTTTTAAATACGAAAATAAGTTTTCTAGTCCTTTCTGACAGTAGATCAATTTGCGGTTTCCATGATAGGGTCTCATCTATTAGAACTCCTAGGTATTTAATTATTTTCGTTTTATTAAGGTAAACACAAGAGCATCCTTTATTTTGAGTCAAGACTTTCTTACAATTATGAACTTGTACGGAAAAATTTTCCTCTGAGGGAATTTGTCTTGTAGTAATGCCAAAGGTGATATATTTTGTTTTAAGAATGTTTAGAGTTAACAAATTCTGTTGAAGCCATTGAAAAGTTTTTCGAAGTCCTATTTCAACCTTGGTTTTGACATCTGCCCAAAAATCGGCATGAAAAATTAAGGCCGTATCATCGGCATACATAAATGTTTTGCAGTTAATTGGATTAAGATGACAAAGGTCGTTCACATAAATCAGAAACAAAGCAGGACCGAGCACACTGCCCTGAGGTACACCGTGAGTTACTGGATGAAAAGAGCTTACATAATCACCTATTTTTACACTTTGCTTTCTGTTTGTAAGGTAATCCTTAAAAAGTGAATGCACCTTTCCTCTTATTCCAATTGCCTCCATTTTGTCTAAAAGAAGTGGTATAGAAACGGTGTCAAAGGCTTTCGCTAGGTCAAGAAAAACGCCCACGCATTTTTCTTTAGCATCTAGACGGGCTGCCACAAATTCTGATAGATCCGATACTGCATCCCCTGTTGATCTTTCTGCCCTAAAGCCATACTGATGCTTAGATAAGATATTTTCTTTATCTAGAAAGGACATAAGTCTTTTACTCATAATTTTTTCAAATAATTTGGAAATAGTCGGTAAAATTGAAATAGGGCGATAGCTATTGGCACATGATTTTTCTCCTGATTTATATATGGGTAGAATTATGGAGAGTTTGAAAACCTGTGGAAAAGTACTCGTTTCAATACATCAATTAAAGATGTGTGTAACAAGGATGGGTCTGCTCAATTTTATTATTTTTGGTGATATATTGTCCCATCCAACAGCTGAGTCATTTTTAAGGTTCGTTATTAAGTTTTCTATTTCTTTTTCTGTTGTTTTCAACATCACCATAGAGTTTGATGGCGTCATTGGTTTTTTATTAGAACAATTTAAATCTACGGGACATTGAACGTGAGGAATTTTGTCTGCTAGGTCCTTGCCAATACCAGCAAAATAGTTATTAACTTTCTCAACTGCGTTTTCAGGCTTAGTGTCAATCCTCAGGAGATCCTGTTGTAATTCTTTTTTGTTAGTTGTGTTTGTGAATTTTCTTATTAGTGTCCATGTGTTTTTAGGATTTTTAGCGTGTTTTTTTAATTCATTTTGTTCATATGTTCTTTTTAATCTTTTTAATAAATCGTTACAGTGGTTTTTGTATCGCTTGTAATTAATACTGAGAATTTGATTGTCAGGTTCTTTTTTTGACTTTGTATGCATTTTGTCACGGGTTTTGATACAACGTATGAGACCAGGAGTAATCCAAGGCTTGATACAGTGATACTTCTTGGGAATTAATGTTGTGGTTGTATATTTTGAGATTGTTTTAGTTAAAGTATCAACTATTTCTTTAGAACACCAATTGGGATCATTTGAGTTGATGATAGGCTTAAAGTCTATTTTCTCAATTTCTTTAGCGATCAAATCATATCTTATTTTGTTTTTTAATATCTTGGTATTTTGCGTATTTTTAGAATTTGAACTAATCTTAATAATGACCGCTGAGTGGTCTGTAATCGATGGTGTTATAACAAGGGTCGTGGATGGTAATTTCGCTTTTATCATAGCGTGGTCTAAACAATTTTTACCTCTGGTAGGATAGTTGTGACCAGCCATGAGCCCGTGACTTGCCAATAAGTTTAGATAATCAGCAGAATTAGAATCAATGTCATTTCTTACATCAATGTTTATATCTCCCAATATAGCAATAGTTTTGTGCGTTTTATAAGTATCAAGTAAATTGTCAAGTGAATTCACAAAATTGCTTGTGTTTTTAAAAGAAGGAGAACGGTAGAGGCCAATAACTACTGTATCTGTATTGACCTCAATTAATATGCAAGTTGCATCACTTAGTATGTGTTCTTTTACTACATAATTTAAGCCTTGCTTAACATAAACAACGATCCCATCGTTTTGATTGGAATTGTTCTCAGTATAGTAGGTATTATATCCTACCATAGACGGAAAATAAATTGTTTTAGAATTCCAGGACTCTGTTAATATGAAAATATCAAAGTTCACGTCAATTCTTGTTAGTAATACTAGTAATTCTGAAAAATTACAAGAGATACTTCGTATGTTCTGTGTAAGGATTTTAAGGTTTGAGGTATCATTCGGGGATATTAGCAATTCTTTACATGTTTCAGGACGACATTCATATGCGTCCCCGGCAGATATTTGATCCAGGTCATTAGCTAGAGTTATATTATTTGCGACATTGAATTTTATATTTGATTAAACATGACTTTTGAAATCCTATCGGAAAGGGTTTGAAATTATATATTATGTCCCTAAGTGTATTGTTACCCAGTTCCTGCTTTATGTTTATATTACTTGGTGTTTTTACTAACAGTTTTTTACCTTGAGAGAAATACAATAAATATGAGTATATGCACAACTTATACAGAAATAATGGAAAATTATTTGTATTCAACAAAATCGAATCTAGTCACTTTTTGCTTCTGAGACTGATTAACTGAAATTCGTTTTTGATTTCCATGTGTTGCGATGGATCGGTTTTCCTCAAAAATATTTTACCGTTACTTACCCAACAGTACTTAAATTCTTCTGTCTTGGCTAAGTCACGCGCTAGATAGAATAGTCTTCGTGCTTTGTAAGTAAGTGCCTCAGATATATAGATAGGTTTTTTATCACCGTCTAGTCCTATAACAGAAGTATTCAAGCGAGAGTTGGGGTGTTGTTTATTATACAATTTTACACCTTTGATGACATTATGTTTTACTATATTAGATGTGAATTCAGCCACAATGGTATTGTTACCTCCTTTGCCACGTATTACGTATATATCTTTTAGTTCTCGTTTCTCTATATCAACATTTAGAGCCTTACAGGTTTTAACTACGATACTGGATAGCTCATCCTTATTTTCATAGTTTAACATAGAAGGCATATTTCTTATTTCGATAGATGATGATTTCAGTGTACGGTTTAATTCTTCTACTTTTTGTTCAAGAATTTCGATTTGTGAAATATGCTCTTTGCGTTCACTTTCTAATAATTCCATTTTCTTCCTCATAGCTTCATACTGGCAATTCAAGAATTCTAATGCTTTTTCAATTTCTTTGTTAGATTCTTTTATTTGAGTATTTTGATGTTTGATTTCGGCTACGTCATTTATCAGTTTATTAAGTAGAGAATTTTCGTTATTCTTCCATTCCGCCAGTATATTCTTGATATCCTCCGTTGTGCATGACTTATCAGGGGATCCTCTGCGTCTCTTGCTGCTGCGCTGTGTCGCTGTTTCATGAGTTTTTGTTTGTGCTATGTCAGAGTCTGACAAAGTATGCTGTACATTTCGATTTACAGGAGATCTGATTAATTTCGAAATTTTTCAATATATCTAAGTAACTTGAGTTCAAAGTTTATGTGGTCGCACAAAGTATTTGATTTGCAACGAAAAAACTTGGTTTAGTTTACCTTGGTTGTTTGTTGATATCGGTATTGAGTTCCAATTTATGCAGTTCTTTAATGTTATTCTACGTTTTGTGCTATATTTTGAAGTGTTTCTGTTTAGTGCCACACTTTTCAAAGCTGGTCGTAGAAGAACGTTGCGGTGAATGTCGTCTTTATAGTTGTGAGTAACTGGTGAGTGATTCACTGATCGGTGGCAATTAAAACTTATTTCTAATTTCAAACTGAATATTAAAGAAGATAGCTAGTTATTTAAATAGATTATACTTAATTTGCAACTTTCTCGAAAAACAAACAAAATAAAATACCGTATATGTACTGTCACTTAAGAGGTTCGGGCGGAAGTGAGTTAGTGAAGTTATTATACAAATTAAATTTGTAACCAAAATTTATGAACGATGCGGGACTAGAACCCGCGATCTCTCGGGTTCCGTCCGAGCGCTCTTACTAACGGAGCCATCAGTTCGAGTGACGCATCTGTCTTATTCAACTTGTTATCTCGGGTTGCTGTTCAATTTGTTATTCAACAAATTGAACAGCAACCCGAGAGGTCGCGGGTTCGAGTCCCGCATGGTTCATAAATTTTGTTTAATTAATCCCAGAAATGAGGGATTTCACTTTAAATATAACGAATTGCAACTTTTACTATAAATAAAAAAATAATTCCATTCCAAATAGAATGCCTCAGACCTGAGAAGAGCAAGAAAATTTTTTTATTTATTTATTCAAGGTCCACCAACACATAATACACATGTCAATTCATAATTTGTAACATAAGTCCAAAAATCGTGTTCCTGCAATTACAGGTGAACACATCATGCACATAAACATACAACCAACTTAGGTTCTTAATTATATAAAAGCAAATTGAAGTCCTATAACGTTAACATGTTAAAACAATTTAAAAAGATAAATTAATTCCACAAATCATTACAAGCTTCAAAACAGTCACTTCAATATAATCACTAAAATACAATATATTTTGTCAATGCGTTTTTTATTATAAACAAGCTGACCCAGCACACGATATATTGCCAATTAAAGTGAAAAAAAAAAAATAATAGTTAAAATGTGTGGGATCTAAAAAATAGATGACCGATTCTCAGACCTACCAAATAGATCGTACATAAAATTATTTAGTACTCAGGAACAAAATAATATAAAAATCGTGATTAAACAGGGGTTGATCGTATTGTATGTACTTTTCAATGCTGAATCATAATAAAATAAAAATAAAAAAAATAGCTAAAATTAAGTTTTATTACCTCCTGAGAAAGATATAAAAATTTAAATTAAATTTCCTTTCTAAATTAAATTGCCTCATTTGAAACTACTCTTTCAATTTGATTTCTGAACGACCGCGACGGGGGACACAAAGGAAAATTTAATTTTATTCCGAGTATTTTCATATTTATTCGACTTTTAAACCTTCTCTGGACTTCCACGAATAATTCAAGACCAAAATTAGCCAAATCCATCCGTTCTCGAGTTTTAGCGAGACTAACGAACAGCAATTCATTTTTATATATAAAGAATAGGTCATTATATTTTAAAATCAATAAATTAACGTAAATGAACTTTTGCAGGTAATATTTTTCAAAAATGTATTCCCATCCTCCTTACATATTCCTCTCAGGATTCGTTTTATATTGATGAAAGAATAAAAACTATGAAATTATTTTCCAAATAAATTCCGTACAATATCTTACTTCATACTAATTGCGGAACTTTCTTGTCATAAAACGAATGAGATAAAATTGAAAAAAATAATTAAAATTCTTGGTGTAATCAAGTGACGTTAATGTTAAATGCGGTAAAGTTATATTCTGGTATGTTCAAAGTTCATCACATAAAATTATAGCACCTCATTATTTCTTGAAGTTTTAATTAAACATTTCTCAATTATTGAAAGTTTGGCGATAAGTTCAGAAATACTGTGGACAGAATAAAAGCTTAATAATTTAATTCTTAGTTTATTATATCTATGCATATTTAAAAAATATATTTTCATAAGTAAATAATAATAGTTATGTATATGAAATTATTTTTAGTCTGTGCTGGAACTGATATTTGATTTATTAAAAGGTACCTACCGTCTAAGAGGCAGATGATACATCCAATTTAGACTTATTTTCAAAGACCAGAGTGATAATACAATACTGTTTAAGAAAAGTTTTGTATTGTAGGTTTGTATGTACTCAATAGTTTTGCCTCCCCAAGATTGCTTAGCGGCCGTGTATATCGTGTGTATGTGTGTGTGCGTCGAAGTACTATTAATGTATTGTGAAAGGGTTGACCAGAGAATATAATTATTTACTCTAACCGAGACAACCGCGCACTGCCGCCACGAAGACATCAATGTGACAAGTTTAGCCATACGAGGGTCAAACTGAAAGTTCTTAGAAAAAACTGATTAAACTGTTGTATATTTTTATTAAAAAGAGCGCAAAAAAAAGAATGCTGGGTTTCTTGCATCCCCTCTTCTCTCTCAGAGCGCCATTTGTTTCCGGAGCGGTAGTAGTATCTATTATATTAGAAATGGCATCAAAAAGAATTCTAAAGGAATCAATTTTGAGAAAATTAATGCCTTTTATGCCTTTTGCCTTTTAAACTAACAAGATCGTTTTATTGTATCTTTTCAAAATAGTGTCCATAATCGTCAATACTTCGCTGTATCCGATGGAACTACTGAGAAAAGCATTTTGCCCACTCGTTCTTAGGGATCTCTACAATGGCCTATTGAAACACGATAGCTGCCTTGATATTCATAAAACGTTCTCCACGTTTACTTACACATTTTAAATTATAGTAGGACAAAGTCAGGTTTAACAGTTAGTATGTATGTTATATTAAACTTACGGGAGCGGTCTTATGTAAGACTCCGAGTGGGTAGAGTCCTGGGGGACGCGTTGCATCCACCGACAGCAGAGTGTAGTTACCTTCAGCATCGCCATTCTCGTCCATGTGGACTACATACCTAAGTACATTAAATATCATATTTTAATATACTGTTTAGAACTCTAATAATAATATAGACACACTTTTACACAAATTATCAAGCCCCAAACTAGGTATAGCCTGTACTATGGGTGCAAGACAATGATATATTTAATATAATATACAAAAGTACTTATAAACATCGATGACTCGGAAACAAACATTCATATATATTCAACATATAAATATTGGCAGGGATTCGAAACCGGGACTTCTGGCTAAGTGGGTTGGCTTACTAGATACTGGCCTCTATGGTCGTCAAACTATACTTAAATAGTTATAGGGGTGTAAGGGGTAATAGACCCCGCGCGTTGGAATAGGGAAGGAACCTTGTCATCTTAACATGTACGTGATATCAGCAAGATGTTCGTTTCGAAACGGTAATTTTGATGTCTGAGTTTTGAAGGAGCTGGACTGGACGTCACTCTGACGTTACTAATATGGCGGCCTGTCCCCATCTCATCGCGCGGGGCTTATACTAGATATTCATTGTGATATGGGTTTTCAATGAGGTTTCGGTGTGTTGGCACTCTTGCAACATATAACAACATATAAATAATAAACACATATTTTCGTTACATTAATATTAGTTGCTACTCAACCATTGACGTAAACAAATAGGCTCCCAATCGCCTAAAAAGTCATCAAAAAATATCTAAGTGGCATCGTAATACATATACCCGCTTATTCATAATGGTCCGCTAACTTTAAACAGCCGCTTAGGAGTGTTTTTTCTCATTCTGATTTAGGTCAATAGAAGAAGACAGAGTGAGAATTAGCAATGCTTTAAGTTAGCAGACTATTATGAATAAGGGGGTAACACATTAACATATACAAATAACATTAAAACATTCATTCAAATTCACACCTTATTACTTGGCAGCAATGTTCAAAGTCTATTGTGTAAAACTCTGCCTACGCGTCGAGTAGTAGGCAAAGTTTTACATCAGAAACTTTTTGAGTGTGTTTGTGAGTCTAATAGTTTCTTATACGTCAATGTTCTCAACATTAGATAGTTGTATAGAGTATATATAAATTTGGATAGTTTGAATATTAAATCGAAACAGTCGTCTATTTTGTTATTTTATATTATATTTATATAATGTACTTAGAAACTAATTTGTTATGTATATTACAGCCATTGTAAATACTCTATTTGATTGAAAAGAGTGGCCGTTGAGTTTCGTGTATGTTCTGCTCACGAGCTTTTTACGAACATATGGAAGATTCAGTTATTTAAAAGAAATATTTGTAGTGTCGATTCAAAAGCGCTTAGTTTGAGCCTATTTGAATAAAGTTTATTTGACTTTGAAATATCGATGAATTTACGACGACTTACGGCAGTTCCCAATATTCAGTCTATCTCTTACTTGAGATAAAAATCGTAACTATCGTTGACTTTTCTGTCCCGAGAAACTTATCGACGGTAACTCACGTCTGTCAATGGGACAACGTATAGCTTACCAGCGATAGAAGTTTGTATGGAAGTTTCAATTCACGCGTCCCAATATAAGGCGATAAGAATGACTTATCGGGTATATTGGGACAGCTTCAGATTATTGACTGCTAATTACTGACAGAAGAAGGTATTTATATGTGAAATAGTCTCAAGTCCCTTGCCAACAGTAGTGACAGATATCTGTGATTATACAACACATTCTTAGACAATAATTGGTATTCCAATGGCGTCCATGTGCTGTTAAACTGTTCTCGTATCATTCAGCCACTCGTAAATTTCGTTCTTTGAAACGATACTTACGTAATTTGAATGCATATCGCGTAAAACGATGTCTTCCGTTCCAAATACGAATCGCTTTGAGTACATAAAAGCTTTTAATTAAGCGACAATTGGTTTGTTTCTGTCTCGAATAGGTATCACTAATTTCATATTACGACCCATACTTATACAAGAAAGCCCTTTTAAGCCTTACGTGATATTAAGGTCACATGGTGATTGCAACACGAAAACAATATTATGACTTATTTAGTAAAAACTTAAAACAATCTCTTTTTTATCTCAATATTTCACATGCCTTGTGTGTCAGTAAGTTTTGAAACGAAATTTCTATTATATTTATACAAGTGCTGACCGGCAAACGTTGTTTTACCATAGAAATTAAGTAAGTACTCCGTGCTCATTGTATGAAATGTCATGTGTAATGAATGTCATTGAGTGATTTATTTATATTGCGAATATATTTGAATTGCTAAGTAAAAAAATAAAGATTCCGGATAAGTAATCACCAACATAATATAATAAACTAATTAATGCTTATACACTCTCCATCTTATGGTATTCAAATATTATTCTGATCGGTTCAGTAGTTTTCGCAGTATAACCGAAGTAATAAAACGGTAGCCGAAGTATTTAGTATTATATTTCGAATTTTACGAAGCAGCATAATTGATTTCTTTAATCATTGTAAAAATGGCGGCAACTGCAAAAACATTACCCTCGCTCGGATTGCCCGACAATGGAAGCTAAATATTAATGAACACAATATTAAATATGATCCCAAACTGAAGGCCCCAGAAACCACCAAATCAGTTACACCTTTTTCATGGAATCACAGTGTTCGACGCCTCCCATGAAAACACAAGAGGAATCACAGGAGTGTTACCGGTCTTTTAGATAGGTGTAGATTGCAGATTTTTTTTCAAAAGCATCCATGTCCTATTGTCCTGGAAACAGCGTGGAAGGAAGCTCCATCCACAGTTTTGTTGTATGTGGCAGAAAAGCCCTTGTAACCCCATAGCATTTGTAATTTTGGAGACTTCCCCACCGTCTCGAAAAGTTTTACCCGTGAATGACTCCTTTGCTCAGGATGCCGGCTAGGTTATGGATACCACAACAGCGCCTTTTTCTACCGTGAAACAGAAATGTGTAAACATTATTGTGTTTCCGTCTGAAGGGCGCCGTAGCTAGACTTGACATGACATGAGACATAATCTCAAGGTGACGAGCGCAATTGTAGTGCTGCTCAGAGTTCCTGGGTTTTTCAAGAATTCTGAGCGACACGGCATTGTAATGGGCAGGGCATATCAATTACCATCAGCTGAACGTCCTGCTCGTCTAGTACGTTATTGTCATAAAAAAGAGTATCGTAGATAACGCGACAAGGAACTAGTTCGTTCGATAATCATAACGCGTTTAGCCTCTTCCCCTTGGATAACCAGAGAGTACGATTTACGATATTAATCGTACCGCTTCTTCCTCAGTGTGAACGTAAATCTTTCTCTGTTATTATAAGATAAACAGCAACATATCTCTGTGTATTGGTTAGTATGAAAATGTTGGCCATTTATGTAGTTGTAGTGCTTTTGGCGGGTTTGGGAAAAATTACTTAGGTAACACCGAAAATGTTTAGAAAATGAAAAACGGTTTAATGTAGAAAGTTGTCAATACTTTTAATGTTTTTCTAAGTAATCTCCGTTTCTCTCTACACATCGTCGAGTTCGATGGAACTACTGAGAAAAGCAGTGGGCCCATTCTTCCTTAAGGGTCTCTTATTCTTCTATGGCATTTTCGTACGCTTTCACCGCATCTTCAGAGCTCGTAAAGCGAATACCTAGAATTTTATCTTTAGTTCTTGGGAAAAAATAAAATCGCTGGTCGCCAGGTCAGGACTATAATAGACAAATGAATGCAATATACTACACTAGGCTACCAAAGAGTTCTAAAATTGAAATTCAAAAAAAGTTTCATTAGCAAAGTTTCTAACTGGCCAGTTCTAAACATTTTCAGTGTTACCCATGTATAAGCGTGAATTTTAACGATACGCGCGCACACGTCACCCAAATTCGACACCGTGACGGTAGCTGGTCAACTAGACCAATAAATTTTAAGTTGTATCATACTTGAGCTATCATAAGACTCTTGTAACACATACGTCTACTGAACGACAACCAACGGTGGGAATTAAATTAATAAAATAAAAAATTTCGGATTTCTTTCAAATTAACTAAATTATGCGGTATAAAATAATCTTTATTAAAATATTGTTTTTTCTACAAATGTAATATAGCACGAGGAATCATTTTTTAATAATAATAATAATAATTTTTTTATTTGCGAAAAACTGCCACCAGTTTTTTTCTTCAATTACAATAGATATGAACAATTAACATTAAATAAAGAAAAGAAAAAATAACAATACAAATGTTAAAAAACAATAAAGACAGAGATATTAATGCTTTAAAACATGTACGGATTATTTATTAACTAGAAAACGAGGCAGCAGCGCGATTCGCAAAAAGGAAAGTTCTCAGCAAACGTTAGGACGTATTTTCCTAACACTGATATTATGAACTTCCTAATTTTTTTAAGGATTTTTGTATTGTGCATACGCTTTTTTTGGTGTTTTTCAATTGGATATACTGTAGATTGCATTCGACTATGACCTACATGCTTGAAGCCGCAACCAATGCTAATGTACCTCTGTAATCTGCAATAATACTTTCCTATATATCAAAATAGAAGTGGAATTTCCAGGAATATACGCATGCAAGTTATTTGCGCAATGTATATAAAGCATCTCCCACTCATATTATCTACGCCTCACTGGAAAGGTGTCCTTGTGCTTTTAATGGTTTCTGCGTATCATAAGCCTGACAACCTGTATAGCCGAGTGGTTAGCGATCCTACCTACTAAGCTAGAGGTCCCGGGTTCGAATCCCGGTAGGTGCAAGCATTTATATGATGAATATAATGTTTGTTTCCGAGTCATGGATGTTTAAATGTATTTATATATGTTTATATGAATATATGTATGTTTAAGTAAGTATATTGTATTAAATATATACCATTGTCTTGTAACCCATAACACAGGCTATATATGCTTAACTAGGGGCAAGATAATTTGTGTAAAAAGTGTGTCAATATTATTATTATTATGAGCTGCCGAAAACTGTACACTTTTAAAATAAAATAAACTGGTTGCGGATTAAAAATGTATTTCGATTAAAATCGTATGATGACGAGACCCAGTTTATGGATTTTACATGTCCAAAACCCAGTGTTACGGCTTTAGTTGGTAGGAAATTGTGTATATATGTACATTTATAGTTTACAAATTATTACAAAATATAAAATTACAGACAAAGGCTACAGATTGATGTACAAGTAGACATGAAGTTATTTCACTCTACATTTTAGGTAAATTAATGTTGATTGTTTGTAATTATTATAGAACTAGCTAGACTTTAGATAGATTTCGTCGGAATTGAAGATTATTTCATGTCCTATTCCAGTTCCAACATATTATATGAATCTTATTTCGAGGAACATTGCTATAGCAAACTAAACCTACTATCGGTATAGTTATGGCTCATCGATGTTAATTTCAGTTTTTCACAAATCCCGAGGGAACCATGGATTTTACCGGGACAAAATGTAGCCTACGTTTTTTCCCAAGCTCTAGTCTGTCGCTGTACCAACTTTCATCAAAATCGGTTCAGTAGCTCCAGCGTAAAAGCGTTACAAAGACACTTACATTCACATTTATAATAATAGTAGGGATTCACAAAAATTTCACATGTCAGTCGGATGTTGAAGTTTAGGGAATTTAGATTCAGGAATACAGAAATAAGGTGTGTCTTTTTACGGGAATAAGAGACCAATACTGATACCTCCAAACCAAACCAAACCTCCAAAAAAACTGAAAAGCAAAATAATAAAACTTTTTTATTAAGCCTTAATAAATAAGTTCTCTAACTAATGTAAGTATATCTAAGTAATTTTGAGTACTGAGAATTGAGATTAATTGGTTTGAGAATGGAACCTGCATATACCGTTAGTTGTCCTGCATTATAATTCAACAGGATAACATCTAAAATACTAGCTTAAAACAGGCTTCTTTCTTACCCCATGACACTGCGATATGTGGTGTTCCTCATGTGAGCAGCTATGGCCCTTCCATCCCGTGGGCCTTCTCCTGTGCGCAGGGCCGCGACCAGAGCTCTAGCGTACACCCAGACAGCGTCGTGGAGCCACGCTGCCTCTACCGGTATCTATTCATCAAACATTATAATAAGGTTGTGTACTACACTAGATATAACGCTAAGTTTACACAAATAATATGGTAAAATTCTTGTTAACATTGTTTTAAAACTTAATTATAAATTTTGGTCATTGCATTAATGCACTAACGGCCGTTCGCAATATACTATCTACAGATAGAGATAAATTACTACCACCTACTGTCAGTAATTAGCTGTCAATAATCTGAAGCTGTCCCAATATTACCGATAAGTCATTCTTATCGCCTTATATTGGACGCGTGAATAGCAATCTTCATATAAAATTCTTTAGCTGGTAAGCTATACGTCGACCCATTGACAGACAGCGTGTACGGATAAGGTGAGTTAGCGTCGATAAGTTTATTGGGACAGAAAAGTCAACGATAGTTACAATTTTTATCTCAAGTAAGAGACAGACTGATTATTGGGAACGGCCGTAAGTTAACCGCATAAACCCTAAAGAGTGTAGTTTCTTAATTGCCATCAATTTCAATAAGTAAATTTTCTGTGTCAAATATATAATACGTACTCGTTAATATCGTTTGTTCAAACTGTCCAAATATCCTATCAATGTTTGTGTAAGAACGCTTCTTGGTCGTGATTACTATTATAGAAATTGCCTCCAACAAATACAATGATTTATTAACTATAACAGGTCGACCTGGCACCACAAGCAGCACCCGTTCACGAGCTGACGCATGAACCAGCCATCGTTCCCTTGGCACACATTTGAGGTAAGAAGACGACCGGCACACGACACTACCGCAAGCAATGCCATTTTTGTGAGCATGACGCACCGTGTTATATACCGCATACACATGATAACTATATAATTACAAACTCAACACTCACTAAGCAAGCCCTTAAAAAAGTAAATTATGATTATAAGAAAATGAAGCCTGACAATATTAGGTACACATCATAAGCTTAAGTTCTACGTGACGTTACATAATTAAGAAAATCTTCGCGCGGTTATTCTGGTGCTATGGACTTTTATGTTGTAAGGAGAACAGATATCCTCTTTTTAAGTGAGTTGGTTTCGTCGAAGGGATATCTGCATAAGTTTATAAAGAGAACTAGCTGACCCGACAGATGTTGTTTTGTACATAATAAATAGTATACTTAGGTACTGTTTTTTTTTATAAATTTGTCAATAATATGCTCCCTGTTGTTATAATGAAATTGTTTCATAGCAGAACTGTCAAACTGTTTGTCAATAATTTCTCTCATAGAAAATATGTCGATACAAAACAATTATTGGAAATAAAAATAATTATGGCTCCCCAATCGAAATAAAAATTATCCTATCTCTCAAGTTGGACTAAACTGCACTCCATGAAGTAATCCCTATTAAAACCCGTTCATTAGTTTAGGAGGTCACTGGAAACAAACATGGTGGACACAGGACTTATAAAGGCATAAAAGGCATTTATTTTCTCAAAATTGATTCCTTTACAATTCTTTTTGATGTCATTTCTTATATTACTAGATACTACTACCGCTTCGGAAACAAATGGCGCTCTGAGAGAGAAGAAGTGGCGCAAGAAACTCTCCCAGCATTCTTTTTTTGCGCTCTTTTCAATAAAAATATACCAATTCCAACCTCTGGTCATATATAAGTACGTTGGTTTGTACCTCCGCTGTGTTTGGTGTAATGAACCGTAAACACTTTGTTTTTTTACTGTTTAAGTGCAGATTATTCGTCTCAAACCAACGCACTATCTTTGAGAGTGCATTGCTTACCTCGTCATCAATATCCGCACGTCGCTTCACTTTTAAAATAAGTGAAGTATCATTAGCAAACAATACAATCTCATGGCTATCATCTACCACAAACGGTAGATCGTTAATATATATAAGAAACAAGAAAGGACCGAGAATAGAACCCTGTGGAACACCTATTCCCACAGGTTTACCCGAAGACCGTTTGCCATTTACATCGACTATCTGAACTCTTTCGCTTAAATATGATTTAAACAGATTAGGGCTCTATATACATTAAGATAAGATATAAAGTTCTGGTAAGCTAGGCGTAAACTTGACCACGTCGGAGATTTCAAGAGTACCAACAATAAGAAAGTTTTTATAATTGTTGAGAGTGAAGAAGCTGGGAAACTTTGTCGGGACGGTCTGAAAGAAAAGGCCGTAATCCCTGCACATTGTTCTGGGTGACAGGAGCTGCGGGAAACCAATCATCATTTATTATCCAAGTTATTTACTTTAAGCTTGCAATGCTAGCAAACATGCTTTCATTTTATAAATTTATACATTTTAATAAGATCGTAACGAAGTAAATACTGTACATAGAATATTTCTTAAAAGAATACTTCAGTGTATTCTACAAACAATTCTAAGTCCAAAAGTACCTTATAGTATTTTTGCCGCTGTCTCATTGTATGTCGGGGAAAACGCAAAACTACTTTATGAACTTGATTCAAATTTTGCATGACATTAACAATATGTCGGGACAACGTTTTAGAATTAGAAGCATTTTTAATTTATTACAAACATGATACAATTTTTTTACAAAAATAACGAAACTATGCCCTTTCATAGTATTGGTAAACAGTAAATAATTTTTCATACAATTTTTATCGGCGCGGATTGAATGATTAGCATGGCTCCAATTCTAAAAGTATGCTATTTGCGCAAAATTGCGCTATTTTGGCGATTTCTTGGGATAGCGGCCCTAACTTCTATTTTAAACGCTCAAATGATGACTAACCAATCACGATTGTAAGACGCTAGTCTTGTACACTAAAGTAATAAACCTGTCCTGCTGTCATGCACTGCCTAAAAGGCTCTATCTAGACATAATAATCTAAAAAAAAACGAAATAAATAAATACTTAAGAAAAATTTACTATAAAATGTAAGGACTGAATTATTTCAGTATAAATAACAATTTATTACAATCTCCTAAATAGTAACAGACCGTAATGTCTGTCAGAAATGAAAAACCAACAATGTCATAAAACAGCTGTTGAGTCTGTGAATTAGCATAATAGCGTTATAATTTAGGTATTGGGGCCACCAGTAATCGCTATTGTAACTTTCCGGCTTACTGTTGATAACAGAAATGTCGGCAATTGTAATCTAAGTACCTACACATTACCGATTTAGAGTTAGGCGTGAGTTGAAACTGTGTTGTTAATGTAATAATTATGTTTTACTCTAAGTACGGTTTATATTTTTAAATTTAGGGGAAATTAAAAATTTAGGGGAAGGGGAAATACAAAAAGTACCTACTTGGATTCTTAAATTATTTTGATACTAGTTACACTTTACTAAATATAAATCAACTGGATAGCAATAGTTAAATATTAAATATTATTATAGTTATAATTTCAAATTACGGCAAGCGTATGTTTATTTACGAGGGCGCACAACTTTTTAATAGTCTACCTTCATCTCTCAAAAAGATTAAGTCGCTAAAAACATTTAAACGTGAGTTATCAGACTATATTGTTTCAAAGTTTTTATAAAACACATGTCTGAAATTGTTTGTTATGTGACAGTGACCTGTAAAAGTGTGTAATCATAAATTTTGTGAAGAAGAATAAGTACTATAATGTATATGTATGTACTGAACATCTAAAGAACGGCGCATAAATTATTACATCATATTTTTATGTTCTCATATTAGTGACAATATTATGTTTTTAATGAGAAATAAATATCTTTAAACCTAAATATCTCTTAATATAGTCATGCCAAAAATACTGAAACAAAGAAAAAAAATATATTGCAAGTAACATTTATTACTTTTACAGTGTGTTAGTTTAATATATAAATATAAAACAATTTAAAATATAAAATGCTTATTCGAAGTGGTCTTCATTGGCTGCAATACGGTCCTTTAAACGTTGAGACCAGTTATCAATAAAAGCACGCACTCTTTCCATGGGAAAATTCTTCACTGCCAATCGTACAGATTGATTTAGGAATCCAAATAATCATGGCGTTTAGATCAAGCCATATTCTCTAAAACAGACCATAAAGCATAATCCAGTGGATTAAGATCGGGATTACACCACGGCCAGTCTTCAGCTCTGGTGAAGTCTGAAACGTCGAAGTGGAAACGGTGAAGTCTCGAAATCTCGAGCAATTGCCAATTCCGTGGCCATCTGGAGGGCAAAGCCAAACTGGCTTCAAAGAAACTGGGCGTCATAAATAGAGCACGGCAATACTTCATGCCGGCCCACATTCTAGCGCTCTACAAAGCGCAGGTCCGGCCTCACATGGAGTATTGCTGTCATCTCTGGTCTGGCGCACCCCAGTATCAGCTCGATCCATTTGACCGCGTGCAACGCAGAGCAGCTCGAATTGTCGGGGACCCAGTACTCTGTGAACGGCTGGATCACTTGGCGTTGCGTAGAGACGTCGCTTCATTGTGTGTCTTCTACCGCATTTATCACGGGGAGTGTTCCGAAGAGCTTTTCAACCTGATTCCTGCCGCCGAATTCCACCTTCGCACGACACGCCACAAGTTACGATATCATCCCCACCATCTGGATGAGTGGCGGTCCTGCACAGTGCGGTTTTCAAGGAGCTTTCTTCCTCGTACCACGAAGCTGTGGAATGAGCTTCCTTGTGCGGTGTTTCCGGGACGATACGACATGGGTACCTTCAAGAAAAGCGCGTACACCTTCCTTAAAGGCCGGCAACGCTCTTGTGATTCCTCTGGTGTTGCAGGAGAGTGTGGGCGGCGGTGATCACTTAACACCAGGTGACCCGTACGCTCGTTTGTCCTCCTATTCCATAAAAAAAAAAAAAAAAGTTCGTATCTAACCAAGACTGTATAGACCGAGCTTTATGACCCAGCGCCGAGTCTTGCTGGATGGACCATTCTTGATTATTGAACATGATATTGTTAAGAGGCTTCACTACCTTCTCAAAAGACACTACACGGTATCATCACTGAAGTCGGATAGTGCCCACGTTGCACTCTGTCGACTAATCGGGAAGCTTCCTTAGAGCTTTGAGCGGTCATTTTGTTTGATAAAATGTTGCTCAATTGTAAAAATTTTCTCATTCGTAAACAAAATCTTCTGTGACTTACCTTTGCGTACCGCTTCAGTAGTTGTTTCGATTTTACCACTCTATTCTTTTTTAAATTATCAGTTTAGAAATGACCAGTACGTCTTTTATAGGCTGCAAGTCCTAAGTCATCTTTTAAAATACGCGACATGGTTCTAGGTGCTATCTTCATCTCCCGAGATAATGTATTTTGCTTTCAGATAGTATTTCTTTGAATTCTTTCCCTTACTGCTTTGACCAGCTTTTTCGTAAGAACACTACGTGGACGGCTAGATCTTTTTCTGTCACAAACGGAGGAGGTCCCATTGTACCTATTAATAGCCCGGTACACAAACATTTTACTAATACCAAGCGCATGGAGAGATGAGCAATCAGAGAAAATCGGTTCTCTTTATCACCCCACTCCATTTTAATATCGCAAAATACTGTACTATGTATTATTGCCAAAATGAGAAAACTCAATGAACAATCATATAAAAATGACAGATTCCAAATTCAAATGTAATATTTTGTTTATTTTTAATTGAACAGTATTTATGGCCAGACTAAGTAAGTCTTTGTTTAAACTATTATAATTGCATTTTAAATAGGTTTCTTGAAAGTAAAATCCGCTAAGATTTGTCTTTAATCTAACGAGACTGCCTCGTGCCAGAATTTGGCGAATCAACATCTGCTGAGGATGCCTCGTGTACAGGCGAATCACGTGTCGAATTGACTAAAGACAAATCTTAACGGAATTTACACTCTAGAAAACTCTATTGTTTATAAAACAGTGTATTTTACAAGAGCGTGCATATCATATAGGCAATAAGGCAGTGCCTACCTCGTTATTTACCTAAATAAATATAGCACTAGTGTTAAAGTTAATCTACTACTTACGGTAGGCAATCAGAAGATTGTATATTCTAAGCAAGCAGCGTTTCATACAAATATTTCTGTCGGAATAAAGCACAACTACGACTAGTTTCAAATTCATATATTTTTATTCAAAATAGGATGTGACATCACTTATTGAAAGTCAACTACCATGAATTTCAAAATGAAAGCCTCAGACCTGAGTAGAATGGGCGCAACAAACTCAGCAGGCTTTTTTTTTCATCGAATAAATATGTTTACAATGTAATAGTGTACAATTAAACTTATTATTTAATAGCCTGAGGGCGGTCACTCCATTCCCAATCTGTGGTATCATTAATAAAGTCATTTATGTTATAGTAACCTTTACCACACAAACGTTTTTAACAATTCTTTTGAATAACGTAATACTTAGTCAGATCTACAATGCCCGCCTTGCTAGAAAACTATAGCACACCCCTATACAATACCAGTATTGTAAGTCAACGGTTTGTATCGTAGTAGATTTATTTGATTATCTTACCCAAAATACGAAACCTACTCGTAATTATCTGAAGAGTCGTAAAATAAAACCAATAAACAAAGCCCATTACAAGCATAAATAATTGTATCTATAGTAAATCTCATTCTCTTACCACTTTGCCCCCGCCGAGGGCTAGCAGGGGGTTAGTGAAATTGAACGGAGGCTCTTGTAGTCGCGTGTTGACTTCCATGGCGAACGCGGGGTAGGAGGGCGCGGGGGAGGGGGCCACTGCGAGATATGAACGAAACGCTCTAATTGTTCGAGGGCTGGGTTCCCTACGTAAGGGACCTGCCAGGTACCGAATCGCTTCTTCGGATTCGTACTTCTCAACGTCAACGCCGATTGCTGCGTATTCACCTGAAATGGGATTCTAATTAGTGTGTCATTAAGATATTGCATCATATTAGCTGTTATAGTTAAGGTTTAAGTCAAATTTGACGGTAACAGTAACGCTGACCTTAGCAAAGACTGCGGAATGTGTTGCACCATCGTATTTATTGGCATAGTTAAAGTTAAAAAGTCATATATACCTTTAACCAGCAAAAACTGGACGGTTACTGTCAACAGTTAAAGTTATGACGTCATTTAAAAGTTGTCAAATAGTGTATCACATTTTTTGCTTAACAGGCACTTTAACATGTTTGTGATTGCTAAAGTTAGTTGATGCAAACCAGCCTTAGACTTTAAACATAAAATTCGTTTTTGATAGAAACTATAAAATATAATGCGTCAAATTTAAGTAAGCCAAGTAATATGTGGGAATTGTGATTGAGAAGAACACATGAGATTTAGTTTTAATTCTATCTTAAGTTTCAGTATGACGGGCTTAGAGTGACGTGATATGATCATTCGCTACGCCTTGGGTTTTTTGGTGATAAGTTATTAATATCATACAATGCAATTCATAAATTCATTCATTGATACTTTAAATGATTAAATACTATATTTAACGTATTTATTCAAAATTCATTAGTTTTATTATTGATATGCAAATAAGTTCTTTTGCAAACTATAAGTACTTTCTTAGTGACATTTAACACATAGAGGTTATTACTATTCATATTTGAATCGCATTGTATGTGCTAATATGCAGGCGGTTCCGTTAAACAACGGGGGCATTTTATGTCTTTCGATCCCTTATTCACATGCACAGAACAGTTCTCTTTGTCTAGCCATACATTCTCCTACTCTTTCATCCGAAAACTTTCTTTCGCCGAATTCGTGTCAATTAGACCCGAAATTCAAATCTTTTCCAAATTAACATACCCTAATATTGCAACGGTACGTAGTATCACTAAGCATTATTATTATTTTTTAAGAGAAACTGCTGTTTACGAGCAACTAAATGCTCGTATATTTAACTTCTTCCGGCGCAATAACACTATAGCTATCTTAATCGCTTCCGCAAAGATTAGCAGCTGTTTGGTTGTTAACTTTGCTTCGTTCGGTGAACGACTAAACACTGTTTAATGGTTTCAAAATAAAGATCGACCCAATTTATATTTTGAGCAAGATGCTACCAGTACTTCGGTCATGACGTTTAGTTAAGAGTTTAACAAGCTATTGATATTATTAGAAGGCAATGTTTGTCACATATTTTAACATTTCCATCCAATGCCGGCTACCAGGCCTCGGGATAACAAAGGATTGGAGTCGCCCTAAATTATTTTTCAAATAAACTGGACAATATTTTTCCGTCGAGTTTTCCAACTTATAATTTATTGTACATAATCGGAAACAAGAATTATCTAGAATTTAATTTTAGCGTTAATGAATGGAGCCTTCCGAGATTTACTCGCCGAAAAATAGTGAATGATTTCACCGAAACCCAGTTCCCGAAATAAATAAGTTTCAATGCTCAGGACAGAAAGCTTTGGTAGAGGGTTTTTCCCATCGTGGTTCGAACTTTTAAAATGAGCGGTCTCCAGTGCAAGTGCATGTCTCGTAATTGTAGGGGCCCCTCTTTTCTGGAGGCCCCGGGTTTACCTTTATTGCCCTCTCCTTAATCCGGCCCTGTTTCCATCATTCAACAATAATGAATTGTGACTATTGTGTGCGGTTACATTTGTATTGTTAGGTAATCTTCACCAGTGAGGGCTTTTTTAGGGATTCTTCATAGAATGGCGGCTGGTGGCAACCACATCGGCTTCACTTTCTACCGTGAAGTAGTAATGCAGTTTGAAGGACGCCGTAGCTAGTGAAATTACTGGGATAATTTATGAGACTTAACGTCTTAAGTCTTACTTAGGCTGAGATCTATAGAGCGTATTTAGACTTTGCTCAGACTTAACTTACGTTAAACTTACCTGAGTGTAAGGTTAGCATAAACTGTGATTACGTTTTTAAGGTCATTTGACAGCTATAATTATACTGAACTTAAGCTAAGATAACCCAATGGAAATGTCAAGTTCGTGTTTTATCACACTCAGCTAGGTTTTTCGTAAGTAAAGTCTGAGCAAAGTCTAAGTACGTTCGATAGATCTCAGCCTAAGACTTAGTAAAGTGTTTACGATAGTTATAAAACCATAAATATACATATATTATGTGAATTTCTTAAACTTACGTGGTTTACTTTTTCGAAAAAAAAAGTGAAACCCCTACTGTGACACATTTACACGAAAGAACTAAATTGTCGATGGATATCTACTTAAGTTTTAAATGTTCAGAATTTACAAAAGTCAATGTGGTAGGTATAGAGGTCGTGAAATGATGTTTCCTATTCAATGTTTTACCAAATTTATTAATCCTAGTTAATATGTAATACGCATTTACTATGAAACTGAAAACCATGAAATTTAACGCAAACGTTGACAGGGGTATTACAGAGGTATATTTTACTCCAAAATTACAAATATCCTTTGGGAATGCGATAAAACAACCAGTAATGGGAAGAACCTACTTGTCTTTAATTTTAGATCAAAACAAATAATAATAAATCAAACTAAACAATTGCCATCAACGAAATAATTCAATACGAAATAAATTGCGGAAAAAATAGAAGGGGTTCTAGCGAGGGCTCATTTGTCTCGCAGCCATGATGGATTGTCGGTCTACAGGAGATAAATGATCTCGTACTAGAAATAAATTTAAAGTGTTTTCAGAATTTCTTTAATTATCTGTCCCTCAATTCTTTCGGAAACAAGTTCATGTAAAAATAATTATAAAATGCTCACAGCATACCTTTATTTATTTACGGTGTGTGTGGATGATGCAGCTACTGTACTCAATAACTTTTGTGTTAATTTACATTTAATGTTAACTTTTTTGACTTACTCGTGTAAGGCATTGACTATTTGACGTTTGAGTATGTTTGTTGCATCATTTTATATATTAAATTGTAAATGAAATGATTTGTAAAACAATGAAAATGTAAATGTTGAAAAATAAATGTTAAAATAGTGGCAATGAATATCTTACTACTTCTTCTCATTAGCTCAACCCTTTACGAAGAAGCGGTAGATTCAATAAGAAAAAAATTTTTTTTTGACATTCATAAGTGTCATTTCCGTGACGTACAAGAATAAAGTGATTCTGAATTTGAATTTGAAAATGTTACAAAATTGTGCACGTTAAGGTAACGTAACTAACTAGCAGTTTCGGGCGGAACTATTATTCTTATTTTAAATATCGGAATGGTATTACATCCGTTTAATAAACATACAGGATTTGATTAAATTTTTAGATTGCCACGATACCAATGTATAATCTCCGCACGTTGATATAGGGACAAGCTGCCATCTTAGTGACGTCAGTGAAATATCACACAGATGCTTATATGACAAGTTTCTTGGTCCGTCGCGTTATACGCCCTTGAAATAGATTCGTATAGATAGATTATTACTCTAGTTCGATGCGGATTTGGAAGATTTGTTTCATGGGGTTTTAATTACTATATTTTGATCTGATGACCTTACCTGAATCCAATAGCTTTAGGCTGTCCAACGCAAGCATAAGTCCAATATGATCGTGGTAATAGCCAACAGACACGTAGACTGTAACAAAGAAAAAAAAAATAGTAGTAATGCCTACTATGAACAGCCGGTTCCACCATTCCCTGGAAAATAGGCAATATCTTACAGCAACTATTGCAAATCTTAAAATAGCTCTTAATTCAATATGCACTTTATAATATGTTGAGTACATCTAAGGCCCGTTTTCAAAAAGACGTCCATAATTGTACTTTGAATGTATTGTATTGAAGACAATGCAAATACGATTGATCATGGATTAAGTAATTAATCACCATATCTTGGAATATAGACACAAAAGGCATATTAAGAGATTTTTAACTTTTATATTTCTACAAAAAAGGAGTGTAATAATTAATTCTTAGGATTTATGTGAGCATTGTGAGTTATAAATGAACGCAGTTCCTGAAAAACTTTCCAAGCCACAATCATCACATTTTAAGGAATTCGTGTTTAAAGTTTAATAAATATTAGTGTGTTCCATACATGTGGCTTGGGCTACTAAGTCATGATGTCATTTAAAGAGTGACAGTAGGGCTGCCAATTTTTTCGTAACTCAATTTCGATATGATTGTGGTTTGGAACGTTTTTCTGGAATTACGTCCAAATAAAATATTTAAATTAATTATTTGTTAGTGTAACTAAACTCACTTCTAGTATCCTTGTAAGTATCCCTTACGATGTCCAGAAAGGGGTTACGTGTGAAGTTTTCCCGCCTGTTCTCATAGTAATAAGGTTGCCGATATACTTGTACTGTCCGTATGGATATTTTCTTCTCGTTCGCTGCAGTTATTATGGCATACGCCAGCCGGGAAAAGTCGTGGTTCGGGGCTTTCAGGTATACTACAGTTATCTGTACACAATAAACATAAAATGTGTTTGTTTAAACGAAGCCTAGAAGGTAATTTGATGTCCTTAAAGATAATAATTTATAGTCCATTTATGTGCAATATATTTTGACCTAGTAAACAAATCTATTTGGAACTCTATGGAGATTCAGAAGGTTCTGTTAAAGGGCTTAAAGGATCCAAACAGGGAAACTATATAAAAACCCGTGACAGTACATAATATGGAAGTTAAGAAGGCCAAGTATCTTGGAAACTGCTCGCCAACGAAACATCTAACCCAATCGGCCTGTTCAAGAGACGAGATAGGCCTACAGAGTTGACGAAACAGAACACTAAATTATACTTATGGCCCACGTTTTCTCGGGAGCTGCTCAACAACCATCTGCAGTAACGCCTTCACAATAGCCTCTCATCGAGAATTGGCGTTGAGCAGTAAGGATAATCAAACCCTCTGACATCGTGAGCCATTAAAACTCTGAAACCGTATCTGTCTTATTATTAAACGCACTGTAAAGTTACTCCAAGATAAATATTACTTCTCACTGTCAAAGGTTAGATAAAAAACGGCCTTACAAATAAAATTGGCATAAAGTTATAACTAAGCATAAACCAAGAATATGTAAAATGTTTACAAATAGACATGGTTTGTTCGGACGTATAACGTTTCCCGCGTTTATTTGCAAGGCAGCTTGTCATTCGTAAAACTTCAGAATTATCATTGTATTGACAGTGTTGTCAACGATATTGTAAACATTATGCATTTTCTTCGTTTATCATCAGTTATAACTTTATATCAAGTTTATTTGTAAGGCCGAAAAAGTTTTAAATGTGGAATAACTTTTCTTCGCCTTTATTACTAACACATTCTGTGTATTGTTGTCAACTAACTTCAAGATATAATACCAGCGTATTATATTTTACATCTTAAGGAAATATGATGCAATGTTGTGAAGTGTTTCATTTATTGGTAATATATATAGTTATACTGTATTTTTACGAAGGGCACACTGAAATGATCGGGAATAGAATATTTCTGATTGAGTTACAATAAAACCTTTTTTAGAATGAGAATACTGACCTCTTAGAACCTTAATGACATTCATACAATTAAAAAAAAAGTTCAAAAACAAAAACTATGTTGGTTTAAAGTTGACACGTCGTTGACAGAAATGGAGCTCACGCGTGAACATTTTCGTGCCATAATTTATCACAATTTTCGTCGCGGCTTATCGCAAGATAAATGTCTCAGTGAACTTGTTTCGATTTATGATGTTGAAGCACCGAGTCAAACGACAATATACCGCTGGTATGCCGAGTTCCGACGCGGTCGTGTGTCGCTCAGCACTGTTTCTTCTGCAGGTCGACCAAGAACAGCGGTCACGCCTGAAAACATCGCAGCTGTGCGAATTGTAAATTTTAATAGTTGACCGTCATGTGACATACGAGCAGATTCAGGCTGTTATCAGTATCGGAATGAGTGCAATTGAGTCGATATTACATTATGAACTTTGTGTAAGAAAGCTAGTTTCCCGATGGGTACACCACAATTTGACCGAAGAGCAAAAGGCGGCTCGTTTAGATTGGTGCCGGAATACTCTGCAACGCTTCAACGGAGGGAAGTCAAATGCCGTTTATAATATCGTCTCAAGTGACGAATCATGGATTTATTCATACAAACCTGAAAGAAAACATCAGTCAGAAGTTTGGGTCTTCGAAGACGAGGTCTAACCAACGAAAGTGGTTCGCTCCCGCAGCGAGTCAAAGAAAATGGTCGCTACGTTTATCTCGAAAAAGGGGCATGTTGCTACAATTAGGATCGCAGAACGGTTACCTCTGAGTGGTATATCACGGTTTGTATGCCAGTAATGATAGCCGAACTCCGAAAAAATAACCCGAAACGTCGCATCATCTTACATCACGAAAATGCGAGCTCCCATACGGCTCGGAATACAAATGATTTTTTGAAGCAGGAAACCGTTGAGCTGATGGGACATCCTCCGTACAGTCCTGACCTGAGCCCAAACGATTTCTTTACATTCGCTAGAATGAAAGATTTATTACGCGGTCACCGGTTTGAAGACCCCGAAGCAGCTGTGGAAGTTTACAAATCAGCCATTTTGTCAACATCAACTTCAGACTGGAATTACTGTTTTAATGATTGGTTTGCACGAATGGAAAAGCGCATTAAGTTGAACGTATAATACTTCAAAAAATAATAAAATACAATTTACCTATACTGTGCATGTGGTTTTTCTTATTCCCGATCATTTCAGTGTGCCCCTCGTATTCGTAAAGTTTTAATTTTTATAGTGTTATTTTAAACACGAAAAACGCAAAAGACAACCCGATATTTCTATGACATAATATTACGAACAGTTATATCGAAAGTATCAAACTCTTAACCAAGAACAGCTGAAGCAGAAGCGAAAATGCGCTAATAAAATAGAGTTCGATAAATCGTAGCTGTTAGAATCAAGTATTACTGGCTTAACCGTCAACTATAACTCCAACTGACAGATGGTGTTAATTTTCTCAGACTCATTCTAGCTCATTTTCAGAATGATTACCTAGTTACTGCAGTCATTTCAAAATTCTTTATGCATCGTAGGCTACATTAAGATTAACTAGACAATCCAGAATTTATGGAATCTCGAGAAAACCTTTCTATTTTTTATTTTTTTATAGATATTAAATGTAATATACAAGTTTGATTTGCACCAAAATTTGTTAATTTTTTTAAGTGATAACCCTCACTTCTGAGATTGAACAAGGCATACAAGATTTATCAACGATACATCACTCGGTTGTCTCGGTTGGAAGAGTGCTCGCACGGAACGCGACAGGTCGCAGGTTCGTGTCCTGTATCGTTCATAATTTTTGTTTTCACATTTTATCTGTGTTATTAAGCCCGGAAGTGAGGGTTATAACAAATTGTAATACACAAGTTTAATTTGTACCAACATTTATGGACGATGAGAGATTCAAACCTGCCTCTAGAGATTTCACATTATCATTAAGATAAATAAATCTTTGTATAGTCATTGTCTCTAGCGCTATCTGCACGATTTACTTTACAGTTGATAGCTTACTCAAGCCAAATATTTGCATTATAAGGAAATTGCGAAAGCGAAAGTAGACGCGGCTTCGAATATTCAATCATCCATTCGAATCATAAAATTCCCAGATGTCTATTAAAAATAAATTTATTAAAAGTGACACATTTTTGATTGAAAAAGCCCATTTAGCGCATTGCGCATATAATTTGTATGTAATCGGCGGCTAATCGAGGCTTAGTCACAGCCGCCCATCTATATTCGCAACACCAGGGGAATCATGAGCCATTGTGAGTTTTTCCTGATTTATCCATGTCACGTCAATCATCGTTATGATTAGTTATGATCGTATGATGGAATTCATCAAATTCCGTATCCACATAAGCCGTACTACGGCGAAAACGAAAAAACGCTTACGAACAAAAGAGAAAGAGTGAAATACATACATATTTATATACATATAATCACGCCTCTTTCCCGTAGGGGTACGCAGAGACCACTTCTTTCCACTTGCTACGATCCTTACATACATGTTTCGCTTCGTTCACTTTCATTATTCCTTTCATACATGCTCTTCGGTTTACGGTACTCTTGACCTGGCCTGTTTTCAAGACGTCCCTGATTTGGTCTCGAAACGTCCGCCTACGTGTACCCCTCCCAACACTATCATTAACACTGGCCTTATACACTTTCTTCGTCAATCGTTCTTCATTCATTCTCTCGACATGTCCAAATCATCTAATTTAAAATGTAATGGTTCAAGAAAACAGCAGCTGGTAATTGATTCCACAAAACGAACGGTTGCGGGTGGTATTTAGCATTTTGACGTAATGACCGGTGGTGGAATCCGGCTGCTGGTGTTAACCCGAACGACACCTCCGAGCACTCCCCGTCATAAATTCGGTAGAATTGTCGTCTGCATTAGCAATGAATGCTGCTATTTGCAGCATATCATTGATAGGCAGAATTGACAGGCTTTAATGTTTTTTTAAGTTCAGTTAACAAAAGTTCGTATCGTAGTTTGCTTTTACATCTCAAATGTTTTTTTTTATTAGTTTTAAACAATTTATTATGTTTTTAAAGTGATAACTAGAATAATATAACTATTCTTCTAGGATTAATACACATATGAGTTTGTTGCGTCCGTTCTTCTCAGTTCTGAGGAATTCATTTTGGAATGGGTGGTAGTTTTTGACTTACAATAAGTGATGTCACATCCTATTTTGAATAAAAATATTTGAATTTGCATTTGAATTTGAATAAAATTTGAAAAACAAAATTTTATGAATTGTTGTGTTGAAAGTGTATAATTGTTTAGATTTACAAGAGCGACATCTCAAGTCAATTTCCTAATATGCAAATATTGAGGTTGAGCAGGTTATCAACTGTAAAGTAAATCCTGTAGATGAAGCCATAACCTGAGAGTTGAACAAAGCATACAAGATTTTATGACGATATGTCAGTCGAACGGTTATCTCAGTTGGTTAGAGCATTGGCACGGAACGCCAGAGGTCGTGGGTTCGAGTCCCGCAATGTTCATAAAATTTTGTTTTTTAAATTTATTTGTTTATTAGTTTTATTCGAAAGGTGATTCAATGTACAGTCTTTGACACAATATAGCAAGGTACATACATACAAGGTATATAAATTTTTATAGAAAATTGTTATTTTTACATGCATGAAATTGAAATGTGTGAGCACTGCGACCACCGAACGGGATATGTCGATGTCCGACGGACGAGTGCGTGCGAACGTCGCGTACACACGCTTGTTGGAGCTCGCCACATCCCGGCAGTACTGTGAACAAACAAATAATGTTTAAAACACATTTTGTACTTACTGTAGTGGGAGGCTCCTTTGCACATGATGCCTGCTAGATTGTGGGGTGCCTATTTCTGCCGTGAAGCAGTCATGTATAAGCATTGTTGTGTTTCGGTCTGAAAGGCGCCGTAGCTAGTGAAATTACTGGGCAAATGAGACTTAACATCTTACGTCTCCAGGTGAGGAGCGCAGTTGTGGTGCTGCTCAGAAATTTTGGGTCTTTCAAGAATCCTGAGCGGCACTGCATTGTAATGGGCAGGGCGTATCAATTACCTTATTTTCATTAAAAAAACACTGTTTTCAGAACCAACCATCAGCCAACATTTCTCAACCAACGGCATTTTAATTAATGAAGAGAGTATTATAAATATTTTGTTGTACTGAATAATTTGGGTAAGTTATTTTAAATATGAAAGAAGAAACTGAACAGCAATTATTTGTATCGTTTGTGAATTGCGAAGTATTCTTACAATTTCTGCTAAAACGGTACTTTGCTCGAGTAAAAAATTATAATTGTGGTTCAGACGTATCTCTTTGAGGTTGTGACGACGGCGTAATAAAGAGATTTTGTGAAAGTAGATTTTTTGGGTCATCCTATGGACATCCCCAATAACAGAAATCAACAGATGCGTTACCAGACTTTAATTTGGGAACTTGAAGATCTCTAAGTATCAGTTAGAGAACACAGCAACCGGTAGTTGACTCTACAAAGTGGATTTGCGAAGCAAAGTTTCTGGGAAAATGCGCGATTGTGGAATGCCAAATCGCTTTTTTTATAATGAAAATAAGGGACGAGACGAGCAGGACGTTCAGCTGATGGTAATTGATGCGCCCTGCCCATTTCAATGCATTGCCGCTCAGGATTCTTGAAAAACCCCAAAAATTCTGAGCGGCACTAAAACTGCGCTCGTCACCTTGAGACATAAGATGTTAAGTCTCATTTTCCCAGTAATTTCACTAGCTACGGTGACCTTCAGACCAAAACACAGTAATGCTTAAACATAATTGCTTCACGACAGAAATAGGCGACGTTGTGGTACCCATAATCTAGCCGGCATCGTGTGCAAAGCAGCCTCCCACTGGTCGATATAATGCAAGTAGAATTTTGCATTTTAACTTTATGTCTTATGGTCAAATTTGGCTGCCGATATTCGTCAGAACAACTGCTTTGAACATACCCGCGATACATGCGGTAGAAGATGCACAGACATCTATCTTCACGCAACGCCAATGAATCAAGCTTCGGAGATGACTTCGACATATTTTAGTCGAAAATTGAATGGAAAGGTCGAAACTAATCTGAGAGCTTTTATTGAGAGATGAAGACACAAGGGAAATATGTGTGAACTATACCGAATAGTATTTAGTAATTAATCTCTGCACAAAACAGACCTATTTGTATATGTGTATCCCAATCCACACTTTGTTACATCACTTTACATTATAGAAATTAAAATATTTTTTAAGAATGAGGCTATAAATGTTGATTTATTATAGTAGCAACGAGCTTTTTCCCTCTACTTCTCATTTTGTAGTAAATGAAAAAAAACAAACCATTTGCATTCATAAGCATTATTTCCTCGACCTAGATGAATAAAATGAATTTTTTTTGACACTTGATCGGTTTCAATTTTTTTAGTACATAAGTGCGTGGAAATATAAACTTGCAATAACTTATAACAATAACATAAATTTGACAGCCACGTATGAACGTATTTTACGAAGAATTTCAAATGATAAAATCTGAACTATGCTCTCGTTTGAGTTACAATGAAGAATTAAGATAGAAAATTTGGAACCAATTTGTTTGATATAAGAATTGAATAAAATAAATTTCTAGTTATGACGTTTTCTTTGCAATTAATATTTCTATTCTATGACTTGAATAATAAAACAAATATTTATAACTTGCTTTAACATATACGGTACTATATTATCAAAACAGAATTACAAGAAGATTTCTTGGCACGTAAAACAATTTCAGAGGTGTTTTTTTACCATCTCAAAAATACCCAACGCGCCTAAAGAAGTTTTCAATTCATAAATTCCTCAGGAATATATGGCATATATTTGACAGAAAAAAAAAAAGATTTTCATTTGAGAACAAGTATCATTATGTATTCTCTGTTTTATTTATCCTCAAAGTGAAAGCGTAAGAGTTTTGTTTTTAAGATAATAGGGACTAGACGAGCAGGACGTTCAGCTGATAATTGATGAGTATCAATTATCATGCATTAATGCAGTGCCGCTTAGGATTCTTGAAAAACCCAAAAAGCTAGCTACGGCGCCCTTCACACCGAAACACAGCAATGTTTACACATTACTGATTCACGACAGAAATAGGCGCCGTTGTGGTACTCATAATCTAGCCGGCGTCCTGTGTAAAGGAGCCGCCCACTGGTGATATAATATTATGAGTATAAAACAATAAAAAGGTACTCACGTAACTTATCATGGGGAGGTTGAAGGCCGCAGCCATCCGACCCTCGTGAACGCAGGTCTCCTGGGGCCCGATGAACGCTGACACATTCGCAGCCCATAAAGCTGCAACCTAGCAAATGGAACCAGTTCATGAAGTACACAGACAATGTCATTTATGATCGTTTTATATAGCACTGGGGAACTGGGCTCTGTTTGGCGAGAGAATGCGGAAACACAAACTTTCCCAGAGATAATAATCCCGAAAGAATTCTCGAGAAAAATTTCATCCAATATGTTTTTGTGTATTTCGGACTGACATTTCAGGGCAAATGAGACTTATCATCTTATGTCGCAAGGTAGTAATTGTAGTGCCGCTCAGAATTTTTGGATTTTTCAAGAATCCTGAGCGGTAAGGCATTGTAATGGGTAGGGCGTATCAATTACCATCAGCTGAACGTCCTGCTCGTCTCGTCCCTTATTTTTATAAAACAAACAAATATTTAAATAATGTATGTTTTACAATACATGCGTATTATAAAATTTTAATTACATATGTAACATTAATGTTTTTTTCTAAATAAAAAAAAAACAGTATATATGCGTTGCACTTTGATGAGCGAGGACTGTCATAGACAGCAAAGGTGGTAATTTATATGTCGGTCTCAATTAACCTTTGCATCTTTGCCACAACGCAGTGCCGCTCAGGATTCTCATAAAACCCAAAAATTCTGAGCGGCACTACAATTGCGCTCGTCAATTTGAGACATAAGATGTTAAGCCTCATTTGCCCAGTAATTTCACTAGATATGGCGCCCTTCAGACCGAAACACAGTAATGCTTACACATTACTGCTTCTCGGCAGAAATAGGCGCCGTTGTGGTACCCATAATCTAGCCGGCTTCCTGTGCAAAGGAGCATCCGACTGGTAAAAACTTGTCCCGTGGGGCCAGAGTTGCGGAGAAAGTATAGAGTACGCGCCTAAATACTCGTACTACTGGAAACTCAAGCCCTGGCAGCTGTTTCGGTCAACGGATCAACCAAGCAATCTAATGTGGAAAAGGTGACGGTATTTTTAGTACACTTCCTTGTAGCTCAGAGTAGGGCTGGATATTTACGTATTAACTTATAGTTTTTGTTATTACTTCATGTAATCATATGATTCTTATGACTTCATATGAAGTATTCTAAATAATTGTTTTGTTTTGAATAAAATGTAAGTTACCTAAGTATCTTATGCCTCAAGGTGACGAGCGTGTCAATTACCATCAGCTGAACGTCCTGCTCGTCTCGTCCCTTATTTTCATAAAACAAACAAATTTTTAAATAATGTATGTTCTACAATACATGCGTATTATAAAATTTTTATTACATTAATATGTAACATTAATGTTTTTTCTAAATAAAAAAAAAACAATATATCCACGTTGCACTTTGATAAGCGAGGACTGTCATAGACAGCAAAGGTGGTAATTTATATGTCGGTCTCAATTAACCTTTGCATCTTTGTGCCGTTTGGTGTCGAGATACTTTTTTTTTATGATAATAAGGGACGAGACGAGCAGGACGTTCAGCTGATGGTTATTGATACGCCATGCCCATTACAATGCAGTGCCACTCAGGATTCTCAAAAAACCCAAAAATTCTGAGCGGCACTACAATTGCGCTCGTCACCTTGAGACATAAGATGTTAAGTTTACTCAATTTATTGAAGCAAATTGATATATATAAAGAAAATTAACACATGATAAGCATTAAGACCAAACAACATTAACCCAATAGAAATCATATATCAAAACATTAATTCCATCGCCGATACAGCTATAGCCCACGAAATACTTACTGACTCGACTTACCGCCGTTCCCAATATACTTAGTCAGTAATTAGCTGTCAATAATCTGAAGCTGTCCCAATATACCCGATAAGTCATTCTTATCGCCTTATATTAGGACGCGTGAATTGCAATTTCCACACAAACTTCTATCGCTGGTAAGCTATACGTTCTCCCATTGGCAGACAGCGTGCACGGATAAGGTGAGTTACCGTCGATAAGTTTATTGGGACAGAAAAATCAACGATGGTACGATTTTTATCTCAAGTAGGCCACAACCGGAGATAGACTAAATATTGGGAACGGCCGTTAACCGAGTAGGCTTAACAGTCTTATGTTTATTCCCGGTATCAACATTATGATTATAACAGTTTCTATAAAATTTACCTATGTGCCTATTGTAGGTACATAATAAAGAATTTATTGAGGGGCAAAAGTTAAAATGCTTATTTCCTTAAATTTTGCTCTGAATGATTAAATCTCTTATAGCTACATCTGTAACGGACCTAATTAAAAGTAACTTAAAATAAAAATAAAGTGTGTGTTTACTTATGTATGCAAGTTATACTTCTTTGGCGTAACAAAGCAAAAATCCTTAAAATTATCTATTCCTCGTGCTATTCTACATTTGTAGAAAGAACAATATTGTAAAAATCTTGCAACAATGGCTTTTAAATACGTTAAAAGGGCTTGAACCCTTTGCCTATCCTAATAATGGACGAAGAAACCAAAAAAAAATAACAAATTTCGCAAACGTCAGAAAATATTAGGAGCCAACTTCACCCTGTTACTACAGTGTGAAGTTGGTTCAGTGTGAAGTTGGTGTGTTACAGTGATGCGCGCGCATCTTAAAATTTCACTCTCATTTTTTTCATAACGCGCCTAAAGAAGTATAACTTCAAAAATATTATGAGAATATAATATGTGCTACAACAAATTTCATTAATGTTTAGTAGATTTTCTATAAGATTGTTTATTTACAAGTATAAGTACACTTCCTCGTTACAGTATCTGGATGAGACAGTGAGCGATGAGGTAATTTTACCACCACGCCTCCCGCGTTGGTTGGATAGACTTCCGTAGCGGTTGTGTTAGTGACAATCAATTTATCAAATATACAATATATCTTATATCATTAAACGAGCGGTTCTTGTATATATAATATTATATAATCTGAATCTCGGAAACGGCTCCAACAATTTTCATAAAATTTTGTAAACAGGGGATTTCGGGGGCGAGAAATCGATCTAGCTAGGTTTAAATTTTAAAATATGTAGTTTTATCCGTGTTTAAATGAGAAACAGCTACAATAACATTAGAATACGAAGGTAAATTTCGCCACTATATACAAGACTATAATAGTTCTGTTGGGAAATTGGGTGATCCGGAAAGGAGAAGAACCCGGTTCGAATCCAGATGTCCTATTAGTGTTTTTTTTTGGTCATGTTTTGTACATTCTTAAAAATCCGCGCAAGGCTCGGTCGTCTATATATTTATATTATATACCAATAGAAGCAAGTTATTGTACTCAGTATCTAAAAAACTAGTAAAAATTTCTGTTTCTAATTAGATGTACAATATCACTACATATTAATAAAACAAAGACCTTTGCCGCGTCTGTCTGTCTGTTCGCGATAAACTCAAACCCCCTTATTCATAATGGTCCGCTAACTTTAAACAGCCGCTAAGGAGTGTTTTTTCTCATTCTGACTTAGGTCAATAGAAGAAGACAGAGTGAGAATTAGCAATGCTTTAAGCTAGCAGACTATTATGAATAAGGGGGGAAAACTACAGCTACACCGATTTTCATGCTGTCTTCACCAATGGATACATGTTCTTGAGGAAGGTTCAAATATATAGTTTGTTAAGTTTTTTTTTAGATACAACAAAATAATATTTGGTGGAATTGTGTATCTTATATAGTTCTACAGAAAAGGCGAAGATGGCAGATGTCTATCTCTTAAGTTTAACATACTTTATCCATTTTAATACTTAAAAAAAAAGAATAAAGCGGAAATGTAAAAGCAGTTTATATAAATACGATACTAGTCTTTATGATTTTTTTTAACTACATCTTTATAATTATTCAGAAAATGTCTTTGTTTCATTTTGATACATACATTGATAGAGATTAATAGCGTCTGTCACGTCAGCTACTTTACATAATAATGAATGAATGAATAATATTGTTAGTATCTTTATTGTGATATATGTGTCAAATCAAATCAAAGCCACTTAATAAAAGTGGAATTTTGTTGTGAAAATTGAATACAATTAGGTCAAAGTTTTTTTAATGAAAATAAGGGACGAGACGAGTAGGACGTTCAGCTGATGGTAATTGATACGTCCAGCTCATTACAATGCAGTGACGCTCAGGATTCTCGAAATACCCAAAAATTCTGAGCGGCACTACAATTACGCTCGTCACCTTGAGACATAGATGATAGATAGATGTTAAGTCTCATTTGCCCAGTAATTTCACTAGCTACGGCGCCCTTCAGACCTAACCACAGTAATGCTTACACATTATTGCTTCACGGCAGAAATAGGCGCCGTTGTGGTGCCCATAATCTAGCCGGCATCCTGTGCAAAGGAGCCTCAAACTGGTAAATGTAATGAGACTTAATATCTTGTTGTAAACATATAAAAATACGATATAATATACAATCTACAGAGTATCCTCAAAATGATTGTACCAGTTTATGACGGACACGAAGATAAAGTTTTGAATGGAGTTCACACGTGTTTGGTGTTTTAACGATCTCTTAAATAAGATTCCAAGATCAGTGCGACATATTTATTTACTTCGAGAGATTGTAATCTCGCAGAACTTAGATGCGATGTTAAAAAACAAATTTAGAGGAGACATTATCCTTCTTTATATTCATTTATCACGGATGAAACAATGGAGTCAGCAATATAAACCTTTTTTATCTGATTTAAATTGTATTAAAATTTACGTACGATGCAGGAAAGTTATTATTAGGATTACGCTCCAACGGTTCAACTGCTAACAAAAGTTGCAAATAAATAAAGGTTATAACTATATTTACAATACTGTATCTGTCTCATTTATAAACACAATTAAAAAGTTACTCAAAGATAAATATTACTTCTCACTGTCATGTTAATTGTAATTCTGCAGTGACAAAGGTAAGATAAAGACTAACGGCCGGCATTACAAATAAAATTTGGCATAAAGTTATAAGCATAAACCAAGAATATGTAAAATGTTTACACATAGACCATATTGCTTTCCAATGGTTTGTTCGGACGTATAACGTTTCCCGCGTTTATTTGCAAGACTGCTTGTCATTGGGAAAACTTCAGAATTATCATTGTATTGACAGTGTTGTCAACGATATTGTAAACATTTTGCATTTTATTTGTTTATCATCAGTTATTACTTTATACCAAGTTTATTTGTAAGGCCGAAAATGTTTTAAATTTGGAATAACTTTATTTCGCCTTTATTAATGACCTAGTATATGATAGTAAGATGTAAAAACTATTACTACGGGGAAGTGTACTAAGAATACTAGCAGCATTTCCGAGATCGATAGCTAGGCTGATCCGTTGGCTGAAATATCTGCTTGGGTGAGTAGCCCTATTGAGGCTTTGTATATAGTCGTAGATAGTGCTTTGTACATTCTCTGCGCCTCTGGGTCGTACAGGCCCAACGATAAGACATTAAGACTTATTAGCACCGACATATTTACGAAGATTGCTTTCTTTGGCAGTCGAAGCAGCAGTCCAATTGAAGTGACTTGAACATGAGAAGGAGCCAAAGTGTCGATGCAAGTTGCGTCCCATGCCACCCTTCCCCGTGCCAAAGCCACTAGGGTCATTCCATCAGGATGTCCGCCATTGCGATCAATAATTTAGCCCGTCAAAACTTTTCGAATCTTACCTGACGAATGGATACTTCTTCCTGTCCGTATGTTTCAGCCACAACAAAGTCTAGCGAATGTCCCATTGGCCCGAGCAACTTTTCATTTATCTCTTCGACTGCCATTGGTATTGCACCTAAAACATTTAAAATTATCAATTTATAAGAAAAACTATGAACAAATTCTGATAATCAAATGACATCAAAAAATAATGATTGTTTAAACAATTTTTTTATAACATTTCGATGAATTTTAAATAATAAAATAATAAAATAAAATTTTATAACGAGTTATAAACTCTGCTTTTCATTTCGTTTGCGAGGAAATAAAACAGTAGTATATAACATGGAAATTTTTAACAATTTTAGCAAGTTTGAAGAAATTAATAAACACAAGAAAAAACAAGACCTGTTTCCCGCCGCATTTTTTTACCTATACAGCCTACTATTAAATTATTTTGTATATATTTTTTTAATTATTTAAATAACCTACTATATTTTAATTAAAATTTTAATATCTTTTATATCTTAAAAATACATGAGGCAAATAAATTAAAGTAAATATTATAAAATAACAAATTCTATTCCTGCACTTTTTATTGTGTTTGGCTGTATAGCTCATTTTCTTTGCCTTAATTTTACATTTATGAGTAGATAATTTTGTGCACTTGTGCACAAAAATCGATTTTGTGCAGCCTATATCGTGCACAAATAAGCAATTTCAGAGCATGAAAAGTGAAAAAGTTATTCTTTTCAGCACTAGGCTTTTTGATATCCTTCGCATATAACCTCCAAATGCATTATAGTTGCATTTAATGAAGTCTGCTGTACAAAATTTTTGTCAGGATCATTTAATATCAGGGGGCGTTTTACCTCCTCTTCCATAAAAAAGAAGTAATATTCTTTGTAAGTACATTTTATATATTAAATCTAGAACAATTGACAACTTTAAGATTTCATGTTTATTCAATACAGTTACGGGATATATAAGCTCATAGAGAGCCCACTTATTGGAAGATATGCGTTAAATAACTAATTAAATGTGTGAAAGAGATGCAATAATTTCTATAAAGTTGGTCATTTTTAAAGATTCTTCATAAAAAAAAGGTGGTCACATAAATAATATATTATGTTCGTATAAAAAAAGACAAGATAACGCTCTAAGTAAAGGGCCAGCAACATTTAAGTGATTCATCAGTGATCACTTATCTACAGGTGACCGTTCACTCGTTTGTTGTTATTCAATTTATTTTGTATTTTTTTTTATGATTGACCTAAACAACGAAAAAAAGATAATGTCCTTTTTGAGTTTTTAAAACAACTGTGTTAATATCGAGCATATCGTTTTAAAATGGTTCAAGGTTTATCATAAGGTGTGCTTTAAGGTCGTCAAACTAGACAACTGTTAATGTTATGTCAAACAACGACAAACATCCAAGGTCATGGAGCACACATATGACATACATAGAGTAGGTACCAGTGTGTATTCAGAAATAAACAAATTATCGTAAACTAGCTGCCCCACTGACCTGCATAAATACCACTAGACAGGCTGTTCTATATGTTTGACAGAATACTTTGTGCCTATTGAAGCGCCACTCGCGAGCGTACAGAGAACTATTTTTGACGTCTAATACAAATGGCTGAGGAGGAACGTACAATACTGTGAAGTATTTTTGCATTTTGAATTAATTTAGTTCGTTTTCCGTGGTATTTATACTTCGAGAATCAACGTAATAAAGTACACAATTTTATTTTGTCAATAGTTTCCCACCATCTATCGATGTTTGCTGAGGTTATCATCACTAGTTAAAGCACTTTGACAGCCGCCAGTCCAGTGGTACATAGTAGAGGTCAGTGATCTGCCCGGACAAACTTCGTTCTGTCAAAATTTAAATAAACATGACGTATTTCCGAGTGATCCCGTTATTGAAAGTCAACAATAAACCACGATTTACTACATAAATAAGTTTTTCTATTTCGTAGACTGCAACACTTTATCAACTTTATGATAACCATATTATGATAACAACAACTTAATGATAATCATTCTAACCCTTTATTTTACACAATATGTTTTTTAAATATTACGTGGCGCAAATAAAGCGGACAGTTTTTATTTGCTTTAATTTTTTTGTTTTATTTTTTACTGAAACCTACCTGATATAAACGCGATCTTTGAACTATTTTAGGGTAAAAGCTCTTTCCATATTTCAAATAAACTCATTAACTCAAAAACTGTCATTACCTATTCTAGGACACCGAGTGTATAGCAGATTGTAAATAATTTTAGATTTAGGGTATTTATCAACCTAAATTTATATGGGATATGATTATACATGGTAGAATCACATCCCCAGAATGTCTTATAAATGTAAATCTTACAGTCCCTAGAAATAGACCAAGATTCCCTATTAAAAATATTTTCAGGCCAACATCAGCAGAACTAATATAGGTAAAACAGAATTATGAGCTCTTATAACGATATCACTGCAAAAAATGGAAATATAGATATTTTTCATATGACTAATATCAATAAATTTAAAACCGACTGCATTAAAAAAACTATTAAGATCTTAGCTATGTAAGTTAAATATAAGAAGTAAATTATTGTATTATTGTATAGTTATAAATTTTATAAATCTCTTTTTTTAAAGTAGAAATGTATTTAAGTCATTTAATATCATCATTTTTGTATAACTCTTCATTTCTTTAATTTTAATTGTTCAACTTTGTTACTCTTTTCGGACTATTGTAAATGTTGTTTACACCTGTAAAGACATGTCATATTGTACTATCCCTTGTGTACTAGCTAAAATTTTAATTTTATAATGATGTGTTGTTGGTGTAACTATCTAAATAAATAAATGAATAAATAAAATTACGACTACGGGGAGTGTTCCGAAGACCTGATTCCTGCTGCCGAATTCCACCTTTGCACGACACGTCACAAATTAGGATATCATCCCGACCATCTGGATGTCTGGCGTTACTCCACAGTGCGGATTTCAACGAACTTTATTCCACATGCAAGCAAGCTGTGGAGTGAGCTTCGTTAGTGTTAGTTATGTAGTGCGGTGTTTCCAGGACGAAACGATATCGATATCAAAAAAGGACGTACACTTTTCAAGGCCATACACACTTCTGTGATTCTCCTTGTGATGCAAGGAAATGTGTGCGGCGGTCATCACTTAACATCAAGTGACTCGTACCCTTGTTTGTCCTCCTTCTCAACAAATCAAAACTTCTTTGCGGTAATAATTCAAATTCAGATATTTTTACTAAAAATAGGATGTGACATGCCTTATTGAAAGTCAAAAACTACCACCCATTCCAAAACGAATGCCCGTGGTATCATTAAGAAAGTCATTTATGTTATAGTAACCTCTACCACACAAACGTTTTTTAACAAATTCTTTTAAATAACGTAACACTTTTGCTTAGAACATTTTCTGGGATCTTGTTGTAAAAGCATATACATCGCTCCACAAAAGATTTACTAACCCGACTTTGCCGAATAGTAGGCATTATAAGTTTAGTTTAGTCTGTTCCTGGTGTTACCATTATGGTTATGACAGTTTCGAGCAAATTCACTTATGTGCCTATGAACATACATTACATTATCAAGAATATATTGAGAAGTAACAGTCAAGATTTTAATTTCTTTAACCATAAGGGTTATGACAGTTTCATATCTATAATATTATTTGTCGTCAACATTATTTAAATTTGCTGATGTGGGCACGATCTCGTAAAGAATTAAGCTGCAAAAGGGAAACCAGTTAGCTTCATCCCGCCTGACCTTTATGTATTATATGATCAATTAACTTCTAAAAGGACTGAGATTCTTTAAATGTGTGGATTGTGTATTTGTAATCTCATATCATATTTATTCAATGATCGATTTAAATAATTCTTTTTTTAATGAACATAAGGGGCAGGACGTTCAGCTGATGGTAATTGATACGCCCTACTCATTACAATGCAGTGCCGCTCAGGACTCTTGAAAAACCCAAAAAGTCACCTTGAGACATAAGATGTTAAGGCTGATTGGCCCAGTAATTTCACTAGCTACGACACCCTTCAGACCGATACACATTAATGTTTCCACATTAATGCTTCACGGAAGAAATAGGCGCCGTTGTGGTACCCATAATCTAGCCTGGCTTCCTGTGTAAAGGAGCCTCCCACTGGTAAATATTGGTCAATATGGTAAATATGGTTATATAGTATATACGGCACAGTACTTCTTACTTACTCGTCCGTGTATGTGATATGTTCTTTTTATTTTGTTGATTTGTAAATTTTTGCATACTGCTGTGTCAATAATAAATACTTACTAAAATCATGTTACACACAATTTGTCCAATTAAAGATGCAAAATACATAACATTTTATGCACACACTGCAGTGCGCTGGATAATTTTCGTTTGACACAACATTTTATGCAAAAAAGCTGTTTCTTTTGCTGCAAATAAATATTTCTTAATTTGACACTTATACAGTAATTTACACATTCAATTTCCTCGAGGTCATTGAACTAGCGCTCACAAAATATAATAATGTGGTGTAATGGTGTAAACGTTTTGTTCTGTTTGTGATTGAAATATTTATATGTTTATAATAAATAAAATATCCCATTATTTCAATCTGTTTCGTGTCTTTAGCGAGTAGGTGTTATCGATATTGATAAAATTTGTACTGGAAGGTTCAAATAGAAATATAAACATATTTATTTATTTCCTGCTAAAGATTTTTTGAGCTGCAGACCTCTATATGTAACGCATACTTACTGGAACCGAAACTTTTATGCTACAGGCTAGTTTTTTTAATTAATTGACTCAATTTTGTGACTCTTCTTTATTTTCATTTCATGATTCTAATTCCTACCAGACCTCTGGTACCCCACAACATGAATGCGACGCACAAAAAACTGTCAGTTCTTCAGCATACTAGGGGAGAGTTTGATAACTGCGCGCGTCAGCATAATAATTTTAATTAATTACGGTCCGCCCGATGACGGAGGCATATCATCAGTAAGTATTTTGTAGTTTATTAATTTCAATGTAAAACAAAGCGTATGTTACAAAATTTGAAAGATGCTTATTGCTCTTAGGTAGTGCGGTATCTAGTTGGAGCGCAGCGGAGACCAGTCCTTTATCTAAGCCTACCAATTAGATACCTCAATCGTTTCTGTTACCCAGCGAAGTTTATTAGTTAAGGCAACCATCTTTTGTATTTATATTTCACTAGCCGTTCCCGCCGCTTCGCTGGGCGTATTTTAAAAGGAAATGAATTAAATTTTATTCATCTTATTACAAATGAAACAAAAAAATTAGAAACCTTAAACTATATAGGATAAATTTCGCATCGAATGGTGGTAGTCTCATGTCGATACCGTCAGTGGTTTAGGCCTGATTGAGCCTCAAACAAAGATCATTTTCACTATATATTTATATAGATAAAGTTGCAAAAAAACACCGTATGTATAAAACAAGGTATCCAACCTGATATAACACGTCCTGGTCTTGGGTAGTTCATATCTCCAGGTCGGCGCTGAGACCCGGTTATGTATCCCAATGTAAACTTTTCTCCCAGAAGACTCTGTACTTGAATTAGCAGCCAGTAACTACAACAGCACCACTGTAACAATCAAATATACGCTTGGTCAATGTTTTTTATTGGAAAAATAACGAGAAGATAATATTGACACACTGTTTACACAAATTATATTGCCCCAAATTAAGCATATATAGCCTGTGTTATTGGTTGCAAGACAACGATATATTTAATACAATATACTTACTTAAACATACATAAATACATATAAACATACATAAATACGTTTACACATACATGACTCGGAAACAAACATACATATTCATCATATAAATCCTTGCACCTACCGGGATTCGAACCCGGACCTCTAACTTTGTAGGTAGGATCGCTAATCACTCGGCTATACAGGTCGTCGAGCAGATGATCGATCTCATGCTAAACAGCATCATCTGTCTATAACAGTGACAGAAAAATTGACGCATAAAAATAATCTAGATTATTCATAGCATTTTTAAAACTTCTTTAGCGGCGTTGAGCACTTTTCTTGTGATCTGTGTAAAATGTTAAACTCGCGTCAGGACACGTGACCTGATCGAAAATTTGTAAGACAGTCGCTGAAATTATGGATGAAGGTTGATTTTTCTGGGAAATAAACTTTTTAATGTAAGATAATTGTATCGTTCTGTAGTGTTAATTTTTTTTTATGTAATATACCTAAATTAATGTCGCCTTATGCTAAAAATTCAATAGCGACCTGGCAAAAGTTTGAAATAAATATTCGATATAGACTTGATATTTCAGTTTCACTTTAAGGAATACGATGGTGCAACAAATTAAGCACCGTTATTGTTTACTTTAAATTTAACTTAAACATTAACTATAACAGCTAATATGATGCAACACAGCTTTAGTGTTAGGCGCGCGTGTGACATCGAAATATCAACCAAACACTAAAGATCAAAGTATTATATCGGGTTTCTGGTACATATTGTGATTATTATGTTTATCAAAACCGGAACTTGATAATACGTCGCCTATTGCGATCGCATAGCTCTAAAGATGGACTCTCTCATAGATCATGGACCCCACACCGGCACACGATAGTATAAATGCCATGATTACCAGTGGGAGCCTCCTTTGCACAGGATGCCGGCTAGATTATGGGTACCAGAACGGCGCCTATTTCTGCCGTGAAGTTATAACATTACTTTTTTTCGGTCTGAAGGGCGCCGTAGCTAGTGAAATAAATGGGCAAATGAGACTTAACATCTTATGTCTCAAGGTGACGAGCGCAATTGTAGTGCCGCTCAAAATTTTGGGTTTTTCAAGAATCCTAGGCGGCATTGCAGTGTATTGAGCAAGGCGTATCAGTTACCATCAGCTGAACGTCTTGAACGTTTTATTTTAATAAAAAAAATATATATTTTATGGCAGAAATACAAATCGATTATTTCAGAGATAACATCTTCCATCAATTTATTCTGACCCGTAGACGTAAAAATAACTAAATACGAAAATACACAAGCGGCTAGTGATAAGAAGCTGTTAACTAAAAGAAATGTATCTTAACGAAACAAACAAGTTAATTGACCGATTAGTGGCTGTATCACACACGCTGATCAGGTGACTGTCCAGAAAGGGCTTCAGCAACCTTGGGGTAACCTAGGGCAAATATCCCTAAAACAATGCAGGTGCAGACAGCAACGGAAACCCATTGCAACTACCTTTCCCAGGAGAATTGTTATGCAAGATATCACACAGGTAACACTAGACTTCGTGATAAACATGACCGCTCTGTCCACTGTTGTTATCAGTGGGAGGCGCCTTTGTTCAGGATGCCAGCTAGATTATGGGAACCACAACGGCGCCTATTTCTGCCGTGAAGCAGGAATGTGTAAGCATTATTGTGTTTCGGGCGCCGTAGCTAGTGACAATACTTGGCAAATGAGACTTAACATATTATGTCTCAAAGTGATGAGCGCAATTGTTGTGCCGCTCAAAATTGTGAGTTTTTCAAGAACCTTGAGCTGAACGTCCTGCTCGTCTCTTCCCTTATTGTCATAAAAAAGCATATCGACGAGAAGAAACAAATTAAAAAAACTTCTAATCATACTAACTAGATAAATATTAATTGTGTGTGTGTGAGTGTGAGTGTGTTTGTGTGCAAAGCGTTTATTATAATATAATACCAATATGTCAATAAGCCTTTTACACTCATATTTGAATAGAAATTTTATTTTGTTCAATAAATAAGTGTGAATTGCACACGTGCGTTTTACATTTTTCCGATATTGGTCCGATCATAAAATTCTTTCAAGTAAGGAATGCATTTTATCTGATCTAGGATTGCAGTTGATTTATTATTTTAGATTTAGTTGCGGACAATATAAACTATAAAGAATAAAATAACAATAAATAATACATAATAAAAATAACTTTAAGAATTTTCGTACTTTCATTATTTACATTTTAATTTAATGCTGTTATTTTATATTTTGTTATGCCCGAAAAATTACAGTTGTCTGTGTGCTTGTTTCAACTAATGTCCGAAACAGCTTCACCTTCACCAAAATACAGTTTGAGAAGTACTTTTTTTGGAATTGGTATTATATATAGTACACGAAGTTTTTTTTACTATGCGGCGATTTTATTATAAGCACAGATTTAGCCTTAGATAAGGCATAACAGAAGGCAAACCAAATGTAAACACAATATACTTTTACAATAAAGTCCCAGCCAATGTTCAGACGTTGTCTCTAACCAAAGGTTGTATTAAGAAAAAACGGCCAAGTGCGAGTCAGACTCACGCATGAAGGGTTCCGTACCTATTAAAATCACATTTGATGAATTGGAGCACTTTTAAATATTATATTCAGCTTTTTTGTATCTGTTGTTATGGCGGCAACAGAAATATATCATCTGCGGAAATGTCAACTGTCATACTATCATGGTTCATGAGATACAGCCTGGAGACATATAAAACGCTCTTAGCAATAGGGTCCCGTTTTACCTTTTGGGTACGGAATCCTAAAAACTTACGGCCCCGCAGTAAGTCTGTCACGTTAAGGTATATGTGTTTCGAAAAATTTGACATTGAGGAGGAAATGAGAGCCCGGATCATTACAGTATTCGATACGATTAAGACTGACACGACGGTGTTACAACGGGTTCGTGCCAATGCCGTGAATCGTTGTACTAAATGTATCGAAGCCAGTCGTGGTCACGTCGAGCAGAATCTGCGGATGAGAGACGCTGAGCACGTGCACATAATTATGAATTAAGTGTGTAAATTTTCGTTATTAGTCTCCGCCCGCGCGCCCTCCGCAGGTAAATGAATGAAATGGGCGGGGAAAAATGAAAATGACCGCAGGCAGAGGTGTCCAAACTTTTATAATTGGGTACGTTATTCCTCTTTATTTCACTTTTTTTTAAATGCTTATATCCTGAAAATTCATATTTATATGTACTCATTACTTGATGCCAAAATACACCTTAAGATATAGTACGGGATTTTTTGAACAACCTGTATAAAATATCTGTTATACGTGAAAAGAGCGGCTAAGTGTCGAGTACTTTATTAGTTTTTAAGATCTATGTTAACATTAATGGCCTTACAAATAAAATTGGCATACAGTTATAACTAAGCCTAAACCAAGAATATGTACAATGTAATTTGTAAACATTTTACATATTACATAACGTCTATTTAGACATTTCGCTTACGAATGGTTTGTTATATATATGCATAACGTCTCCCGCGTTTATTTGCAAGGCAGCTTGTCATTCGTAAAACTTCATAATTATCATTGTATTGACAGTGTTGTCAACGATATTGTAAACATTTTGTATTTTCTTTGTTTATATTATTTATTGCATTGCATTTTTTTTGTTATAACTTTATACCAAGTTTATTTGTAAGGCCGTTAGTCTTGCAAAGATATATTTTGTATCTTGAAACGTAATGTTCGTGAATCATTCTCAAAATAATTATAAGTCCCAAGTTTTACGCAATCAAGTACAATATTTAATGTATTCCGACTGAGAAAACTTGTTTGCAAAGCGACAGGTTCAAGTCTCGCTTGGAGCTCATATTAAGTTTGGCGCGTATAGTGAAAGTAGGCATCCTGTTGTGACTCGTGTTATAGCCTAAACACATAGTCGGATTTGGTACGGTCGGAACATCAGACGGTCCGGTGGGCGCATCGCACCAATTGGTCCGGCGTCCTACTAGATATACGGTCCGGACGGTAATAATAATAATTTTGTGCGATGGACAATGCGATATACCATCGAATATGGTCCGCTACCAGGAGGTCTACTCGCAAAATCGACAACGATACATTCGGAACGATACGATAATACTCCGAATATATTCCAACTATCCTACTCTAACAAATGTTCGAATTCCTTATCGTTTATCGTTACGTTATTAGTGTGAAGGAAATATGTTCAAATCTAAACATTATCTGTGCTATGTCGCTGTTAAGTGTCAAAAGTCAAAACATAGTTTAGGCGCTAAGGACCATGCCAGACTCTGCACCACCAATTTGGGATCATTTACACATAATGTAAATGTTAAAGAAATATGTAATGAATATAATATGCCATTTAAAATTGAATAAATAATACAAAACTTGCGGATAATAAAACGTAAAAGAAAAGTAGCTCAACCTCGTCGACTTCTAATTTCTCAGGCGGCCATTTGCATTATTTCTATGCATAAACGATCAACAAAATTATACAAATTATTTAAGTTTTCTTTAGTGTTAATTCCGCCAATATTTGTCTTTAAAACAATTCGACACGTGTTTCGCCTCTACACGAGGCATCCTCAGGACGTGTTGTCTCGCCAAAATCTGGCACGAGACTGAATCAAATGAGCCGGAAGCCGCTCTTTTATACCCTAGTCCCATGAAATGACGCGCTGTGATTGGTCGGCTGTTGTGACGTATTACCCCCGGATTTTTAAGCGTGTGTGTCTAACAATTTAAATGTGTTAGAGCAATTAGAAATAATAAAACACAAAAATAACAATTGTGTTAGAGCAATTAGAAATAATAAAACACAAAAATAACAATATGTTTACATTGTTGAATGAACAAACAAATTTAGTCCCATCACCTTTGTTACGTGTCTCTTCCGGGGGTAATACGTCACAACAGCCGACCAATCACAGCGCGTCATTTCATGGGACTAGGGTATAAAAGAGCGGCTTCCGGCTCATTTGATTCAGTCTCGTGCCAGATTTTGGCGATATAACACGTCCTGAGGATGCCTCGTGTAGAGGCGAAACACGTGTCGAATTGTTTTAAAGACAAATATTGGCGGAATTAACACTAAAGAAAACTTAAATAATTTGTATAATTATGGATTTCCGCAAAGTAATGCCTAATTCAATAATTTTTTTTTTTTTTGATCAACAATATGACTTAGTAGTAAAAAATCCCGTTGAATAGAAATTAACACTTAATTATTTCAATAATATTTATTAAGTATGTATTTTGTATGGCAAATATATTTATACAACTTGAAACGATAATAGCATCGACAGCCTAGAAGGTGTCGTTGAGATTATCGTAAAAGTGACGTTTGATTATTTGTGAAATTCGAATATTCTCTCTTACTTTCAACTAAGAGTAGGGTTAGGACCGATAATATCGAATAATGTTTCGTTCGTTCAATCATCGTTTCGACATTGATTACGATGTAACTAAAAGTAGGATTCGACACGACTAATGCGACGATTTATCGAATATCGATTTTGGAAGTAGGCCCCCAGACTGCGTCCAATGTTTCGGTTGTACCAAATCCGATTATGTGTTTAGGCTATTACTATTAAAAGTCACAATGATTTTTCGAATTCTGTGAAGATAAGAAGATCAACTACAGTATTCCAAATATAGTATTTATTTTGTTGAAACACAAAACATACGTTGAATACTCATAATAATTTATAATAACAACAACATAAGCAAATAAAATTGCCAATTATGTTTAAAATTACAATACATATATATTTTTAAATTATAAGTATTTTTTTAATTCATATAGGAACCTAAAGAAAACTGAAATGGTATGTTTACTATTAAATCAAAAATTGAGACAATAAAAATTAACCAACGATAGAAATAAATTAACCTTCATTTTGAAATGGTAGGATTAATACTTTATGTACCCTCCCCTGTACCATAAGACACTTATTCTAATGTTATGTAAAATGAAACGTGCACCCAGTTATAAATTTTATAGCAATAAAATTAACATAAATAATTACCTACCCAAAAACACAAATCAGATTTAAATCAAATTATTAGAACTGAATGCTTTTAGGTCAAGCAAATGACTCTTACGCCATTGTTACAACTTTTAAATATCTGGAAAAACAATATAGACTAACAGTCCGCCTAAGATTTGATAAGAAATTAATCTTATGGTCTTAGATTAAGGGTTGGTCGCCGCTGCGCTCTAACTAGATACCGCTAGTAGTCGCAAAGTGCGGCAACTGATGCTACGCCCAAGTGGGCGAAGGCGAGCCAGTCTCGAACAAAAATGTAAATGACGTGTTTATTGCTGAAAAGAATGATTTTAAAGATTTAGGCATTATATTAGATAGTGAACTAAGATTCAACAAACATATAGATTACATTGTTCGTAAGAGTATTAAAATGCTAGGTTTTATTTTCCGTAATACGAAAGATTTTTAGAAGTATTTTACCACTTAAGATACTTTTCAACTCTGTTGTCAGATCTAATCTAGAATATAACTCAGCTGTTTGGTGCCCATATCACAAAAAATATATATCACGAATAGAATCTGTACAAAAAAAGTTTCTTTCAAAGTTAAGTTTTTTTGCAAATAAATATAGCCTTAATGATAGCTATGAGAATAGATTAAATAAATTTCAAATGAGATCTCTGCGAATACGTAGAAATGCTTCACAATTGCTGTGTTTACATAAACTTTTAAACTATGATATGGACTGTCCTTCGCTTTTATCACAAATCGGTTTGCATGTGCCTGCCCTCAACTGTCGGCTTAGTACTTTTTCCCCAATGCACATTAAATTCCACCACAGTAATTATGGCTTAAACTCTCCTCTACTGCAGCTAATGTTACAATTATATATTTGTATTTTTAATATAGATGAAAACACTGATATCTTCTTTTCAAACTTTCTTAATTTTAAAAAACAAATTTATATTGCTCTCCAAAATTTATAGATTTTAGATTTTAAAATATCACATGTATTTCGTATAGTAATGTTGTGCCTACCTTTAATTTAAGTACATTTAAACTATTTTATTATATTTGTTTAATTCTTAGTGCATAAGTTAATAAATTGTATTTAGTTGGTAAGCCTTTATGAATAAATAAATAAATAAACAATGTGTGACGTTGACGTGCCACATGTTCTGTTAAACTTTGCTAATAATTGAAACTAAAATGCCGGGATGCGTAGTAAATCTATGTAAAAATAATACTACAAGAAATAAGAAAGACACTGGGATCACATATCATCAGTAAGTATTTTGTATTTTATTAATTTCAATGTAAAATAACACAAAGCGTATGTGACAAAATTTCAAAGATGCTATTGATATCAAAATGCCACGCCCACAAGCATCTAATAGTTGCCGTATTAAAAAAGCTATTGTTCTTAGTAGTTCGGTTTATAGTTGGAGCGCAGCGGAGAGTATTAATCTAAGCTTATGGTCTAAATTATAATGGATACATCATCCGTCTCGCATTTAAAATGTTTAGAATAAAGCTGTGGCACACTTTCACTCACCTACTGGATTCAGGAATCGCATTCTGTGTATAATATTCATAAAAATAGTTAACGCGGGAGATATTTATACATATTGTAACAGTTTAACCGGGTTAAGTCAACGTGTGTCAGAAATAGTCTTGAGTAGTGTGCAAGTGCACTCTTGCACAGATGATTATTTCTGTTTCATGCATAGTGACTTTGCCAACTGCATGGTATTATGAATGAACCAGTTAATTTTGAATACTCTTAATAATCTGTATATGAGTATACTAGCCGTTCCCGCACGCTTGGCTGGGAAAATTTTATAAGGAAATAAATTAATGGAGGAACGTTGGAATTCCAAAAATAAGTAGCCATAAACAATCTAGGATAAATTTCGCATCGAATGGTGGTAGTTTCATGTCGTTACGATCAGTGGTTTAGGCGTGAAAGAGCCTCAAACAAGGACAATTTTCCTTATATATATAGACTAGCCGTTCCCAGAATTTTAAAAGGAAGGAACGTTGGAATTCGAAAAATAAGTAGCCATAAACCATCCAGCATAACTTTCGCATCGAAAGGTGGTAGTTTCATATCGATACAATGAGTTCTTTAGGCGTGAAAGAGCCTTAAACGAGGACCATTTTCATTATATATATATAAACTAGCAGTTCCCGCCCGCTTAGCTGAGCGAATTTTTTTAAGAAATTAAATTAATGAAGGAACTTTGGAATTCGAAAAATAAGTAGCCATAAACCATCCAGGTTAAATTTCGCATCGAATGGTGGGAGTTTCATGTCGATACATTGGTTTAGGCGTGAAAGAGCATCAAAAAAAGACCTTTTTCATTATTTATATATAGATAAAATCCACCTATGTATTGACTCATCACAATATCTCTGGAACCACACGGCGTATAGACTTGAATTTTGGTACGAATATTCCTTTACTCGAGTAGAGGTCAGCTAATAACGGATTCTATGGAAAGCCAACTACATCCGCTCATGCTAGAAGTAACTTTTGTCATCACATAACAACGTCTGTTGGGTCAGCTAGTTAACAATATTTAATTTAAATATTTTTATTTCAAATCTTTTTGTTTGCATTGTTGGTTGGCAATGTTTCTATGTAAATAAGTATTGGTGATGATATTGGTATATAGTCTTAGCCCTACCTGTTTTGGAGTTACGTTCAATGAAACATACTGCTGAACTCCTCAATAATATTATAATCATACTAGCTGACACAGCAAACGTTGTATTGCCGATATTAAAATCGCGATACAAAACTAACTGTTGATCGTAGATGGATGAAAATTTGAAGTTGTATATATTTTTTAATGATGACTCATAATCAAACAAATTAAAAAAAAATGACAAAAAATAAAAAAATAAAATGTGTGGACCACCCTTAACATTTAGGGGGATGAAAAATAGATTTTGCCCGATTCTCAGACCTACCCAATATGCACTCAAAATTTGATGAGAATCGGTCAAGCCGTTTCGGAGGAGTTCAATGTATAACACCATGACACGAGAATTTTATATATTAGATTTTTTTGTCGTTTACTTGTACGCTTTAAATACATGTAACGGAATCAATCAACATTTTTACTACATTCAAGAGCGCCGACTTACTTGATAATGTGCACTCGTACGTAAAGTAATAAAAAATATCGACAGCCTAACTCTATAAGAAAAACGAGTCTTTAATTTAAACATTTTGATACTGTTTTGAGATTAAGTAACAAATAAAATAACGTACAGGTAGTATTTTCGATAGCAAGCTGAACTAGAAAGTAGAAAATTATTTTAAATATGTAGACACAGTTATATTGTAAGTGAACTATTATGGTGAAAATAAAGTGTTCATAGTAGTGAAAAAAATTATTTTTGCTATAGAATGATAAGAACGAGCTCATGGAGAGTGATTTATAAAAGAAATATACCTTTAATTTAGTTTGCTAATAAAATGTGTTTTTTTTTATTATTTTTGATTAATAAATTATTATATTTAAGAGGGTAATTCACGAAGGAGCAAAACAAACATCAATAGCAAAACTATTTACAAAAAAAAAATCTACTTAAAAAATATTGAATTCAGTCTCGTGCCAGATTTTGGCGAGACAACACGTCCTGAGGATGCCTCGTGTAGAGGCGAAACACGTGTCGAATTGTTTAAAGACAAATATTGGCGGAATCAACACTAAAGAAAACTCAAATCATTTGGATAATATCTACTTTATTACGTTGATACCTGAAGTATAAATAACACGGTATACCATCGAAATTAATTAATAATGCAAAATACTTCAGAGTATTGTACGTTTCTTTCGCAGCCATTTGTATAATACGTCAAAATTATTTCTCTGGACACTGCTGTCAAAGATATGGAACAGCCTTGTCAGTGGCTGGCAACGATAGGCATAGAGAACCTCATTTTTAGTTTTAATTCTACGACTCAATAATATTAATAGACATCAGTATATACATATTATAAATGATAATATGTGCCATGAAAGGGTATTAAGCAGAGTTGAAAAATAAATAATAATTTAGAACAATAGCTAGTTAGTCTTTAGTATTTATGGTTATCTAAACATATTATCTTAATATATATCAATCCAGTTTCCTGTTCACATTGAACTCCTTAACTAATGAACGGATTTATATGGGGATTTCTTCATGAACTGCAGTTTAGTCCAACTTGAGAGATAGGATAGTTTTCATTTCGATTTGGTACCCATAATTATTTTTATTTCCAATTTTTTTTGTATTGACAAATTTTCTATGAGAGAATTTATTGCCGCACGGTTTGACAGTTCTGCTATGAAACAATTTCATTATAACAACAGGGAGCATAAATTACGAAATAATTCTTGATGATATGAAATATTATTGACATAATATTATTGAAAAACAGTTTTTTATTTACAGAACAACGTCTGTCGGGTGAGCTAGTAAATAATAAAATTGTAAGCGTGCAATGACTTTATATTAAATTAAGAAAAAAACATTGAATACATGTGCGGGACGGCACAAAAAATAATCTTAGGAATTTTGTCTATTTGAAAGTTAATCTCAGAAACGAATTATCAGATTTTAAACGTAACATTAGTGTTTTTTTTTTCAGTAAAGAGAAACAAAAAATCTTAGATTTAGGATTAGTCTCCGCTGCGCTCCAACTAGATACCTAACAACAATAGCTATTTTTTACCGCAACAATTAAGAGTATGCTTGTGTGCGTTGCATCTTGACACTCAATGGCATCTTTCAAATTTTGTAACTTACGCTTCGTGTTATTTTACATTGAAATTAATAAAATACAAAATAATTACTTGTGATATGTGATCCCAGTGTCTTTGTTATTTCTAGTAGTATTACTTTTACACAGTCTTACTACGTAACCCAGCATTTAAGTTTTAATTATGAGCAAAGTTTAACAGAACATGTGGCACGTGAACGTCTAGTTGGAGTGCAGCGGAGACCAATCCTTAAGATAAGCAAAAAAATTGACGTGACAATAAAGCCGCAGGTGGTGATAATAATATAAATTCATTGAAAATTATATAAAATGATCTTTACCGAAGGTTATCGTAAACAAGGATTAAATTTTCCTTGTTTTTGAGAGTTGTTCTGTATTACAATAATCGAAGAGGTCGTTAAGAATTATCGCGATAGATAGTGAGACGTCGATAGCATTGACATACTTGTTACGTCACTACGTCAATGCACTGTATTGAACACTCGACGTAATTATATTATACTCTGTGGTCTGTACGACGACGCAAACTTATTTACCAAAACCTTATGAGTATCTACTAATACTATTTCATTATCAAATCTTTTTAACTGACTTCAAAAAAGGAGTTGGTTCTCAATTTGTCGGTTTTTTTTTATGTTTGTTACCTCAAAACTTTCGACTGGGTGAACCGATTTGGATAATTATTTTTTTTATTTGAAAGCCGGTGCTTCCCGTGTGGTCCCATTAATTTAGTCCAGATCTGACAATGGCATCCATGAGAAAACTATTATAAAGTCTTAAATTTACTTTACATACGTAAACCTAGCTTGGATGACACCAATTCCAAAAATAACAATAATCGTAACTAGAATTAGATTAATTACTTAGATTTTATTAAAATACGCAATTATTTTTATACTTTTTAGTGCATATTATATCTATTGTTTTCGAATAGTGTTTTTGATGATTCGGTTGTTTTTTGTTAAAATTTTTTATTTTATTATTTTATTATAATATACAATATAAAAAAGATCAAAGAATGTATTCCAATATTAGTCTTAATTATAAATAAATAAAATTTAAGGGTATCTAGATTTATTTGTAATCTATCTATAAGTATATATAAAATGAATTGCTGTTCGTTAGTCTCGCTAAAACTCGAGAACGGCTGAACCGATTTGGCAAATTTAGGTCTTGAATTATTTGTAGAAGTCCAGAGGAGGTTTAGGTTAAAAGGTGACTAAGTAGAAAAATGCTGCTAAGTTAAATAAAAACAACAAATTTGTTTTTCCTTTGATGTGTCCATACATAATTTCTATGAGAGAATTTATTGACGCACGGTTTGATAGTTCTGCTGTGAAACAATTTTATTACGACAGCAGGACTGCATATTTTACGAAGTAATTCTTGATGTTATCTTATATCTTTAAACGAGCAATTCTTATATATATGTATATATATAATCTGAATCTCCGAAACGGCTCCAACGATTTTTATAAAATTTTGTATACAGGGGATTTCGGGGGCGATAAATCGATCTAGCTAGGTTTCAATTTAAAAAAAATGTGCTTTTATCTGTGTTTTAATGAGAAACAGCTGCAATAACATTAGAATACAAAGGTAAATTTCGCCAATATACACAAGACTAATAACTCAGATGGGAAATTGGGTGATCCGGAAAGTAGAAGGCCCCGGTTCGAATCCAGAAGTCCGAGCAAGGCTCGGTCGTCCGGATATTGATATATTATTGACAAATTCATATAAAAACATTATTTTATTTATTATATACAGAACAACGTCTGTCGGGTCAGCTAGTGTAAAATAAAAGCTTCTTACTAAATTTGTAAATAAATGTTTTCACAGCCGTTCCGTCAGTTTAAAATTCTTCTGAATTTATTACTTCCGGCTAATATGCAAAACGGCTTATCAGATTTCACCGGGATTATCAATGGCTAATAACTCATGTTATAAAAGGTTATCAGGTTGTTTTATTTATAAAAACGAGTAAAGGTTTCGAAAGAAAAGTAAAAAGGGTCACATTATAAGCAAAATCTGAATGCCACGCAAATAATATTCGCGGGTTATTGTGGTGTAATCTATAGACATGATGTACCTAAGTGAAAGACCAAAGAGTATTTCTGGCTACAAGATGTCATTTTTTTTATTAAAATTAGGGACGAGACGAGCAGGACGTTCAGCTGATTGATACGCCCTGCCCATTACAATGCAGTGCTGCTCAGGATTATTGAAAAACACCCAAAAAGCGTCTGAGCGGCACTACAACAGCGCTCGTCACCTTGAGACATAAGTTGCCAAGTCTCATTTGCCCAGTCATTTCACTAGCTACGGCGCCCTTCAGTTTGAAACTCAATAACATATTACTTCTTTACGGCAGAAATAGGCTCAGTTGTGGTACCCATTATCTAACCTGCATCCTAAACTATAATCAAAACAGGAGGTTATTGTCTATCTATTGTCGATCTAAATAGTATAATAACACCCAAACGACTAAAAGTTATAACTTCTATTAAACTAATATCAAGTAATATTTTAATTGTGAAACTTTGTATGTTTGGATTTTTGTTACTCAATCATGCCAAGATGGCTGGATCGGTCTCATTTAATTTTGACACACAAATTATTTACTGGATTTAGACATACGATGTTTTATTAATGCAAACGCGGCCGAAGTCAACTGAATTCATGAAATTTTAACCCGTTGTCAGGGGTTCATAAAATGAAATAAGATTTTATCCAGAAATTTTTAAAGATCGCGAAACAAAGTCGCGAGCAATAGCTTGTATTTGTGTAATTATCAGGCATCAGTCGAACGGGTTCTAGCAAAATATACTATTTTATGATATAACAATTAATAATACGAAAAGAGGTTAAATGGGGCCTTATAACGAGTCCATTCAGAATATTTCAGAACCGCAGTAACGCTGTATAACATACCCCATTTTTATTTAAATATTTTCACTGATGTGTAAACCCAATTTCAGTAAAATTAAAGTAAACTATGTAGAATGTACCTACATTTCTACCTAAATCGCGGAACGATATATACAATTATTAGGTAAAATAGGTACTGCCCCTTCCCTTTCTGAACATCCCTTTCTGTTTATTAATCTGGTTCCCTGACATAACAGCTTACTGGGGCTGACAAAATTTTTGGCTTTTATACTTAATTATATTTTTACAGGGTATTTTGTAACACGTTGTATAGACATAAAACACTTGTGAAATTCAATTTCGCGATGAAAACAAAAAAAAAGAAAGAAGACAGCTAAGTGTGTTTCACTTAAGCGTATTACGTACCTTAAAGCGCGTGCGTAAAAAAAGCTCGAACACTTCCTTAAAGGCCTTGCCCTGTGATTTCTCTGATATTGCAAGAGAATGTGGGCGGCGGTGATCACTTAACACCAGGTGACCCGTACGCTCGCTTGTCTTTCCATAAAAAACCGTAAAGGAAACGTCACTTTCCGTCAAAATGCATCCCAATTAAGACGCTTTCGAGTCATGCGGTGCGCGACATAACAATAACTACTTCTTTTTAACATATTAGATAGTAATTTGAATAAGGGACTCATTGAATCACCTTGGTACTAAATAAGATCTTCTATTAATATAAATAATGAGACATTTGTATTCGTTAGACGTTGAGCCCGTATGCGTTAGAAGGATTGAACCTGCATGATAAAACTACAATACCTCTGTTCCCAGTGCGCCCGCACAACCTTCTGTATCGCAGTGGTGCCTGATACATATTAATGTCAAATTTATCTGATGAAAGTGTTTTTTTTTTATAAGGTACCACATTATATCGGTTACATAACAGTTTCTTAAATTATTCTGGTACGGGTAATATTTACGGCGTGTACAGCACTAATAATCTATATATTATACAGCACTATAATAAATAAAATTGGGGTGTCTGTTTGTAATATTGAAATAACCGTTTTTTACGGTACATAAACCAAAATAACATTTTTGTCTGTCTGACTGTTTGTTCCGGTTAATCTCTAAAATGGCTGGAGCGATTTTGACGGGACTTTTTTTGGCAGGTAGCTGATGTAATAAGGAGTAACTTAGGCTACGTTTATTTCAGAAAAATTCTTATCTTTGTGAAAAATAAAGTAATGTTGCAATGTCCAAGAAACGGTCTAACTGTAAAGATAATTTATATCGCAAAACAACGTTTGCCGGGTCAGCTAGCCTACAATATGGATCACTGATTCTTAAGATATACCTTGTCATGTGGTCTTACAAATAAACTAGGAATAAAGTTATACCTGAGAATAAACCAAGCTAATGCAAAATATTGACTATATCGCTGACTAAACTGTCAATACAATGATAATGATAGTTTTTCGAATGTTAGGCAGCCTTGCAAATAAACAAAAAAGCGCGTACACCTTCCTTAAAGGCCAGCAACGCTCCTGCGATGAATGAAAGAGAATGTGGGCGGCGGTGATCACTTAATACCGGGTGACCCGTACGCTCGTTTTTTCTCTTTTGTCCATAAAAAAAATAATAAACGCGGCAAAATGCATTTTTAAACATTTTGCATACTCTTGGTTTATTCTCAGGTATAAGTTTATACCAAGTTTATTTGTAAGACCGTTATAGTCTGATTTCTATAAATTTTTAACTTTGTTATAAAGACTCTTATTCACTATCTCTTGCTTGAAACAAAGGAATGATGAAAGATGTCTAGAGTTGGTTCTGTAAGCGCGTGTAACTCATTAAAATGTCTCACAATGCTGACAATAAAATCTTGGGCCAGTACTTTTATGGACAAGTGTTTTTTATGCAGTATCTAGGCTTCTTCTCATCTTCTATTTAATACCTAAAATTAATTATTTCTGTACATGCTGTGTTTATTTGTATCCTAGTTTTCTATCCTAATATCCTAGTTTTTAGTTCTACTTTTTATATTTGTGTGTATTATTGTAAGTGATTGTAAATAAACCTAATAAATAAATAAATGAATAAAATACCTATGAAACTGCTGTACAAATATTGTGTTTTTATGGTTTTGTCATATAGAGGGGAAGCACGTAAATTATCAGCGCTATGAACAAGATGATATATTTGCGGATGTAAATAGAGTCTTCAAGTGTATAAGGATTTGATAATTCTTGCTTATTTTTTCCAATATCCGTCTAATCCTACAATAACTAAATCATGTTCTTATTAGTGGACATATAATTGAGTAAATAGGGTAAACCACCCATATTTTAGCCAATGTAAAGGTTTTCGCACTCTCTGACGACTGCTCTTTTTAAAAACAGGTCGTTATTAAATAATATCGTTGCTTTTCTATTAGAAGAATATAAAACAAATGAAAGTTACAAATCAATATGAATACTTGATATTTCGGTGAGTTTTTTTTTATATTTTAAAGGTATTTTTATAGTCATATGAGGTACCAGTGGGAGGCTCCTTTGCACAGGATGCCGGCTTAACCGGCCATAATCTATGGGTACCACAACGGCGCCTATTTCTGGCGTGAAGCAGTAATGTGTAAGCATTACTGTGTTTCGGTCTGAAGTACGCCATGAAATTACTGGGCAAATGAGACTTAACAACTTATGTCTCAGGCGACGAGCGCAGTTGTAGTGCCGCTCAGATTTTTGGGTTTTTCAAGAATCCTGAGTGGCACTGCATTGTAATGGGCAGGGTGTATCATATAACATCGTCCGGCTCGTCTCGTCCCTTATTTTCATAAAAAAAGGTACCATATTATTTCATCGCTTTTTCCTTATAAATTAATACACATAATTTTTTATCAAGTTTCATTGAAATGTCCCGAATACTAATTTTATTGAGGTTTCAACAAAAGGATAAGGAAGGAAATTCATGAATATTCCTTTTATTGCCTTAGTGCTTACAATGAGATTATGCAGGTTTTGCAAACATTTTTCTTAAAATAAAAATATTTGGGTGGTTTACCCGAAAACAACAGTCTATCTATTTATGCTAATATCTTATGTCCCAAAGTGACGAGCAATTGCAACTGAAAATTTTGGATTTAATCAAAAATCCAGAGCTGCTCTGCATTGTAATGATGAATGTATGACGTACCAACAGATGAATGTCGTGTCTCGTCACTCATTTTCATAAAACAAAAATTGAGACAAATATATAGCTTTACTAAATTTAGAAAAGAGACACTTGGCCCGGTAGACAACGAGATGCGGACATAATGAAAAGTTTTTACTCGTCACAATAGAGCTAGTAGAAACCCAAGCGCTGGCAGCTATTTCGGCAGACGGCCTAGCCATCCAACACGGAAATGATGCCAATAATCTTATTACACTTCCACCTTCTGATACTTTCAAATATATATATTTGAGCACTTGTTAAAGGAATGTGTCCGATTTCAGTCTAGTAGAGACAAAATTGTAGGACTTATGGGTTTGAACAGATTTCATGCGGGCATGTTTGTAAATATACTTGCCCGCCCTGCATCTAAGGATGCCATAAGTCTGTTTGAATCCATAAGTCTTATTGTTTGAACACTATAGATATAACTTGCTTTTGGTTTTTAAAATTTTTTTTTTTAGTTTGTTAAGTTAAGAATTTTGTTTTTCTTTTGTCTTTTTAATGTATAAAAGCCCTTAAATCAATAAAGAAAAACAAAATATATGTATATACTAGCTGATGCCGCTTCGTCCGTGAAGATAAAGGGTTTTTAAGAATAATAGGCAAGTTTGGAATCGAAGATTATCCCGTGTCCTATTCCAGTTCCGGTTCCCGTTTTCGCTCCCATCCCCAAAATTTTATATGAATCTTATTTCGAGGAAGATTGCTATGGCAAGCTAAACCTATTGGTATAGTAATAGCTCATCGACGTGAATTATAGTTTTTCACAAAATCCGACGGAACCATGGATTTTTCCGGGATAAAATGGACGTAGCTCCTAAAAACCGTTCCAAGCCACAAACACCATTTTAAGAAATTTGTGTTTAAAGTTTAATAAATATTTGATTGGGCTACTAAGTCATGATGTCATTTAAAGAGTGATAGTAGAGCTGCCATTTTTTGTCAGACCGTTAATATGAATCACGTGACCAGTTTTGTGTTCTTATCTCAAAATTTCGACATGATTGTGGTTCGGAACGTATAGTAGGAGATCCGGCCATAGAATGACCCTCACCCATCGTATTACGGGATGAAAATATTTTTTTTTTAAAATTAAATATGTAAAAAAAATTATTTACAGGAGGTTGTCTGAAAAA
>CATIXQ010000024.1:10167053-10219242 GCA_949711755.1 Leptidea juvernica
ACAAACCTCATGTATTAGTTTTTTAAGCATAATAAAGTTTTATCCCTCAATACGTAGATAGGGTTGTAGAAATAAGTTTTCTGATACCTACATATATAAGGCTTAATTGTAAATTGCTTTAATAAGTAGATTTCAGTAATTTTGTATATATAATTTAATACCAAATATAGAAATTTTGAATTTGAATTTTTTTTTGTGATGCGCGCGCATTTAAAATTTCACTCTCATAATTTTTTCATAACGCGCCTAAACAAGTATAACTTAAAAAAATATTTAAAAAATATCATCAAGCCAAATAAATTATACCTGTACAGGATCAGATTTAAGTACAACAGAACTTTTTAATTGGCTTATCGCCGTATCGACATACGGTCGTTCAAGTCACGAGGCCTTATTTATCAGTTCCTGAATACATAATATAATCTGTAAACTTATTACGGTACCACAAATATTTATTTATTTAAGATTACATACAGAAACTACAACATATATTCCACTATAACTACAACATAGTTAAAAAAAAAGATGATTGCATTTCTACTTACAGGCAATGACGAAAAAGATATGCATGAAAAATAATTTTATGACGTTGTTTGTCGGCTATAAAGTAATAACAAATTATAATATAAATCTAAAACATATTGGAATTAAATTATTATTTAAAAAATTACAAAGCCTAAGCTTAAATTCATAATATCAATATAATTCATGCATTTTATAATTTCAGTGAAATAGGAATGGATATGAATAATAATCTGTATTTTCCATAGGCAATATAGACCAATTATGAAGTGTGGCTACAATACTTGTAATTTTAAGGATTAGCGATTTTTTTTTTAAATTCGATATCAGAGTGTCTTTGTGCCAAAGATCGAGGCGCATGTTAAGACATGCGCGTGGCTTATTTTTATGTTCGAAGACACGGTACTGCCGAATACATCTACAAGTACATGCATTATTTTTTTTTTGGAGAGGGATCCTGGGAAGCGCTATCACGTCCAGAGGAGGACATAATTCATAAAGCAACTTAATATAAAATATATTGTTATGCTAAATAGCATTTAAATATGGGATCGGCGGTCATGAGAAGAACGGGCGACAGATACTTTGCGGGCTTCTTTTCTTTATATATTTTTTAAATTTCGTTACAAGTAATAATATTTAAATAACCTCAGCGCAGTCGCTTCATTCCCAATTTGTAGTATCATTTATAAAGTCACTTGACATTTATATTTATAATATCATTTATAAACACATTTCTTTTGAACAATTTCTGGGATCATGTTGTAAAATCAAATATACATATATTGCCTAATAAAAGACTTACTAATTCCAATTAATCGAGTGTTCCTGGTATTAACATAACGATAATCACATAAAAAAGTCGATTATAGGTTGCTTAAAATTATCACCATTTTAAGACTGATAAAGCAAAAATAAATATTAATTAAATAAAACCGGCTATCATATAAACCAGATTATAAATCAGTAGAAAATAATTTTTATTGGTGTTTTGTTGTAAAAAGCCTGCGGTGTTGTATAAGTTCTTTTCAAAATTACTTTATTTTCACCAATGTTATTAACAAGTGACATCAAGCACCTCGCACATTTTCTTACAACAAAATACCATTTTTTGTTAGTAATTAATAATAATTTAAAATAAGTTTAATGAATTAACTAATTTTAAATTATTGAAAATTATTTTGTAAGGTTTTGTTTGTTGATTCTAAGCCTGTTTTTATGCTTTTTCTACGATTATTTGCCTTACGTAGGTATATCGTGACTACCTACTTGTTGTACTCTTCTTAGATTATTTATACGAATGTAACAGCTGTGAAAACGTCGAATAATATAGAATTTAGAACTAACCTCTATTTTGAGCAATTTACGCACACTAAACTAATATTCCTGGCATGATTTTATCGGTAGTCTAACAGCAAGGGACTCTATGTACTTAGAAGTATAAATTATCTAAAGTACACATATATATTTTTTGTTGATAGTTATTTCTGCTCGCGTTTGAAAACATGAAACTAAGCAATAAGTATCCATCGTGTGTTTCAAATATCCTTCGTTGTACATTTATGTTTTAATAATGATTTAAATTACACGACTCTATCTATGTGAAAAACGGTTTAGTTTATCAAGTGTAATTTAAACCGAGACACATACTTCAGAATAGTGCTAAATAATTGTGGCTAAGCAATTTCTTTGTTGGGTGTAAAATTTTAATGTGCAAATCATTATATGTTTGTACTATTAAAAATTAGCTTTATTTACTATTTATCATACTTTATTCATAATAATAATAGTAGTAGCTATTGGCTATAAACTTGCCAATGGGATACAAATTAAATATAAATTAGTGTTTAAAAAATCTTTGTTGATTTTTTACTTTTTACGGTGTTTCACCGAGATTGAAATATTCGTCAAAATATATGGGAATTGATGTCTTAAACTATAACTATTATTCCATGATGATCACGTACCTTTTTTTATGAAAATAAGGGACGAGACGAGCAGGATGTTCAGCTGATGGTAATTGATACGCCCTGTCCATTACAATGCAGTGCCGCTCAGGATTCTTGAAAAACCCCAAAAATTCAGAGCGCAGACATAACAGTCATGTTAAGTCTCATTTGCCCAGTAATTTCACTAGCTACGGCGCCCATCACACCGAAACACAATAATGCTTACACATTACTGCTTCACGGCAGAAATAGGCGCCGTTGCGGTAACCAAAATCTAGCCAGCATCCTGTGCAAAGGAGCCACCCACTGGTACCTATAATTCAAGTGTAGGTTATGCGTAAAGATTTTGTATAATTTTATATAAATTCTTTAAGTGATTTCATCCACTTAAAGAATTTCTGTAATGTTAAGTAGAAAAGGTTATGTTAAATTACATACTTAGATAACATCATATTATGTAAAATGGCATATATACATATTATTATCTCTCCAATTTGATAAGTAAATTTAACAAAACTTATTTATATTTCTTTTATATTGATATAAAGCTTGTAATGAATATTGCCTATGATATAGCCCAGTGGATAGTGACCGTGTCTACTAAGCTAGAGGTCTCAGGTTCGAATCCCGGATGGTGCAAACATTTATATGTTGAATTTGGGTTGAAATGAATGAATGCAATAGTATATTGTAGGTATTTAATATACTGTTGTTTCGTAGTATGTTATGCCAATGCAATGCCTAGTTTGGGGCAAATAATTTGTGTAAAAGTGTGTAAATTATTATTATTAATAATATTATTAAATACCTACTGTAGATCATACTATAAGTTTCTGGTTTCTCAAAACCACATAGTTATAATGTTTATGATATATATAGGGTGTCCCAAAGTTATGGGACATGAAGGGAAAGTACCTTAAATATCGAAGATAGGCTATTTTACTAAAAAATACCCACTTAATTGACTACTTTCTTTTAAAATACAATGTTACTTAAGAAGAGTTATTAGTTTTTGGCCATTCTTTCGATTGGCATCATAAGAGTAGGGGTGTTTTTTTTTACATTTAAGTCGGTTCGATTCCCAGACGAGACAAGTAATTTTTAGAAAATCTTTGAATGCAGAATTACTAACTTTTAAAAATAACATAAAGTCTTCTTTCATTTTAGTAAAATAGCCTATCTTCGATATTTAAGGTACATTCCCTTCATGTCCCATAACTTTGGGACACCCTGTATTGTTTTTCAAAGTATTATATTATATTAGTTCACTATTTCAATATCTTTATTTATTTACGGTGTGTCATCAATCCCCATTGATGCATCTACTGTACTCAATAACTCTTTTTTTATTATCATGTCATCTTTTAAATACCTACTAATTGACGACCTGTATAGCCGAGTGGTTAGCGATCCTACCTACAAAGCTAGAGGTCCCGGGTTCGAATCCCGGTAGGTGCAAGCATTTATATGATGAATATAGATGTTTGTTTCCGAGTCATGGATGTTTAAATGTATTTATGTATGTTTATATGAATTTATGTATGTTTAAGTAAGTATATTGTATTAAATATATCATTGTCTTTTAACCCATGACACAGGCTATAGATGCTTAACTTGGGGCAAGATAATCTGTGTAAAAAGTGTGTCAATATTATTATTATTACTAATACGCCCCAAAACAAAAACCCAAAATATGTTTATATATGTTTTTGTAAGTCAAAAATAAAATAAAAATCTTTAAAATTCCTAACAGCTGTTAATAATAAGGACTCAATTAACACTATAATTGTGTAGTTATTAAACTTAGAATTTTTATACAAAAAGGTTTATCATAATATAATTTAATTTAGTTAAATTATTTATTTCCAAATAATTACAGTATATTTTTATATGAAAAATAATCATACCATATATGCGGTGCAGTTGTTAAATCTCATTTTATCAAATTCATTTATTATTCACTTCACAAAATGTAAAACATTTAATTTCACTCGGCACATTTCAAGAGTTCTATAACTTTAAGAGTTTGTGTATGTTTTCCCGCGTCACATTTTACGCACTGCACGATCTGTGTATCGAGGGCTCTACACTGTGAGACATCTCAGCTTTGACTAACGCGGTAACAACTTTTCGCATGCAGGCTTTATAACGTTGGCGTTCTCAGCCATTATACAATATACATACCACCACATACTACATAAAATCCGTCCATAACACACTTAACCTTTCAATAACTAATCCAAAGAGTTGTGACGTTCGAACTTTCTCATTAGACATTTTGTAACAAGAAATAATGAACCTCTCCAGTATAAAGAATATTATAAACGTAATAATTATTTTAACAGATTTAAAAAAAAAACTAACCAATCGAGGTTAAAACTTAGTATCCCGTAGCACAAATTATGAGGTAAAAAATTCAGGAACTTCTAGGCGTTTTCATTTCTTTCCTCCCCATAAAAATGTCCCAACCCTAAATGTCATAATTTAAAGTTAGGTTCTAATGCTTCTTTTCTCTGGAACGGTGCATTACCTTGTAATAAGAGTAGTATCATTATAATCGTGGAGTAAATCTCTATAAAATTCAATATTTTCGCCCAAATTCGTGCTCCTGGATACTCAGTCCAACCACATTTCGATATTGGTCGAACTTTGCTATTAAATTTTAAAAAATGTACTTATTTTCGTTATTGTAATAATAACTCAGGATCAATTTCTGGATACCAATAACTCAGGATAGAGACATTTAAACTTTTTTGGGGAAGGCACCCAATCAGGGGTTCTTGTAGAATACTAAAAAAATAACGGGTTGCACTCCGAGAGTGCCGGCAGAAGTTATAACTTGAACAGGTTAGGAAAAAATTTCGCACGAATTGCTTTTTTTATCAGCATAAAAGTACTATCATTTATGTGGTTAAATAAAAAAATCATCTAAAAAATGAAAACTTATAGAACATAAAACATTTCACACTTCAGAACTCTTACAATTATTTTAAAATAAAAAGTCTATCTCTCAGAAAAATCACTTTCATCCATAATTTCAACGACTGTCTGACGAATTTTCGATCAGGTCACGTGTCCTGACGCGAGTTTAACATTTTATACCCATCCCAAGCTTAGACCTCAATAAAAAATTACCAACCAACAAAAACTAAGCAAATAATAACACTTAGAAAATAAAAGTAAATAAAACAATATAATATAACCTTTATAAAAAAACTAACTGAATAAAAACCTGTTTAAACATAAGTTAAATCTTCTGTTATTAAAAACTACAGGAAATAAAATTTCTTTCTTCTATATTTCAGTTTTATTTATTTACTAAGACAATCTTTTCTGTTTTATATGTCAGCCACAAACATAAATAAATTAGCATAGTTAGGCACAATCGGTCAAGGCAAACGTGTACAGTACAGTATGTACAGTTACACATATCTATTAAATACATGTAATAATATGTATTTCGTCTAATGTCTATACCAAATCGAAACACATAAATACAATTGAGGTGCCTGTTTGTTATATTGAAATAACAGCTTTTTAAACAATATGTGATAACTTTAAAAACATAACATAATATTGTTCATTTTAAAGTGATAGCTTTCCTAATATGCAAATATTGGGGTTGAGCAGGTTATCAACTGTAAAGTAGATCCTGTAGATGAAGCCACAACCTGAGAGTTGAACAAAGCATACAATATTTTATAAACGATACGTCAGCTCAGTTGGAAAGAGCGCACGCATGAAACGTGAGAGGTCGCGGGTTCGAGTCCCGCATTGTTCATAAAATTTTGTTTTGAGTTTTATTTGTGTAACAGCTATTTACTAATTCCATGCCAATGTTTAATATTTGGTATATTAGGAAAATATTTTTGTTTGGGCTTATAACGGTTAGCTAAGCTAGCTATATTATATATAACGGTTGGACCTATTGGGAGGGTTCTTTGCACAGAATGGTGGCTAGTTTATAGGTACCACAACAGCGCCAAAGCAGTAATCTGTAAGCATTATTGTGTGTTGGTCTGAAGGGCGCCGTAGCTAGTGAATTTACTGGGCAAATAAGACTTAACATTTTATGTCTGAAGGTGACGACCGCAATTGTGGTGCCGCTGAGAAATTTTAGGCTTTTCAATAATCCTGTACGTATTGCATTGGAATGGGCAAGACTTATCAATTGCCATCAATTGAACGTCTAACTCGTCTCGTTCCTTATTGCCAAAAAAAAGTATTGGGGAGTTTTATGAAACCACGGTAAAAATGAATCTTTTTTTCACATTATAGACATTTAACTAAAAATTTTTGGAATAATATTCCATTAAGTGTATAAAAATTGCTTTACCAATCTTAATTTTATACTTGGAAAATTGTAATGATAATGGGAAATAATAAAAGTAACTTAATATTTTACCAAAAGCAAATAAAAGTTTCACTTTAATAAATAACAACATTGACGAAAAACAAACAAAATAGCGTGGAGCACTGGCACAAATGAGTAATATACACGGTCAGCTGCTGCGAACTATAGGCGCCGCCCGACCGTCACGTGACATGCAACACACAGAAAAAAAATTTGAGACGATGTAATAAAAGTTTCACTTTAAAAACTTTTATTTTTAGTTTATTATAAAGTTTCTTGCCAGATTCATGCTATAAGGAGTAAGTTAGCCTACGTTTAGCCCAGAAATTTCACTCGGTTTACGCGCAACAAAATCAAATGGATATCATTGCGAACAGAATGCAAGCCAATGATTTGATTTCCATGTAACCGATACAGAAGAAATGTTTTCAGTATAGAACACCTAGTAAGGAACTGGAATAGATATATCTCGGGGCAATTGATTATTGCTCTCGTCTATGGTCATCATCAGTGCGAACTACACTGGCCTGCAAAAGTAAGTATCACACTTTTATACTGAAATTAACATCTTGACTGTTGCTTCTCAATATATTCTTGATAGTGTAATGTATGTTCATAGGCACATAAGTGAATTTGCCAGAAACTGTCATAACCATAATGTTAACACCAGGAACAGACATAAACTGATGATGCCTACTACTCGGCTAAGTCGAGTTAGTAAGTCTTTTGTGGGGCGATGTATATGCTTTTACAACAAGATCCCAGAAAATGTTCAAAACAAAGGTGTTACGTTATTCAAAAGAATTGTTAAAAAACGTTTGTATGGTAAAGGTTACCATAACATAAATGACTTTCATACAAATGATTTAGGTTTTCTTTAGTGTTAATTCCGCCAAAATTTGTTAACGAGTTCTCGTGCCAGATTTTGGCGAGACAACACGTCCTGAGGATGCCTCGTGTAGAGGCGAAACACGTGTCGAATTGTTTTTAAAAACAAATATTGGCGGAATTAACACTAAAGAAAACCTAAATCATTTGTATAATTATGGATTTCCGCAAAGTAACGCCTAATTCAATAAATTTTCCTAAATGACTTTCTTAATGATACCACAGATTGGGAATGGAGCGACCGCCCTCAGGCTATTAAATAATAAGTTTAATTGTACAATGTTACTTTAATTGTAAAACATATTTTTGATGAAAAAAAAAAGCCCGCCGAGTTTGTTGCGCCCATTCTTCTCAGGCCTGAGACATTCTCTTTGGAATGGGTGGTAGTTTTTTTGACTTTCAATGAGTGATTTCACATCCTATTTTGAATAAAAATATTTGAATTTGAATTCAAATTATTTTTTTTCTTAACTATAGAAGGTAGAGATTTAAGATTAAAAACGTTTTGTTGCAAATTTTATAGGCTTTAATTCTTAGAAACTAAAATTATACATTAGTAACATTTATAACTTAAAAAAGATAAAACAATGAAAATAGACATTTTTAGTTTAGTGTAAAAAAAATCAACTAAAATGTATTACATGTTATTTAATTTTTTATAGATGGTATTGCCTCCTCGAGCTCTGATTACAGCTTCGAGCCGGTTTGGCATACTGAACACTAGGTTTCGGAGCCGATGTTGGGGAATATTCTCCCATTCTTCTACCAGGGCCTGCTTTAGTGCCCTGAGGGTAGTAGGTGGTGGTCTGCGATTTCTGACTAGCCTCCCAAGCTCATCCCAGGCGTGTTCAATCGGGTTGAGATCAGGAATTCTTGATGGCCAAGCCATCACGCTGATACCGACCTCCTGAATATACTGTTGTACGATATGAGCCGTGTGTGGCCGGGCATTATCATGCATCAGCATCGATCTATCACCCATATTTGCTAAATACGGCCCTGCATACTCATTGAGAATCTCTTGAGCATATCTTTGCCCAGTGAGGGTGCCATTTTCTATGGCTACTAGCTCTGTGCGACCTTCTGAAGATATGCCAGCCCATACATGTACACTGCCTCCACCGTATTGGACTCTTTCTGAGATGCAGGCTTGAAGGTATCGCTCACCAGGTCGCCTGTAAACACTTCGCCTTCCATCAGAAGTGTAAAGGGAGAATCGAGACTCATCTGCAAACAAAATTCTTGACCATTCTTCTTCATCCCACTGCATGTGTTCACGGGCGTATCGCAGTCTCGCTACTCGATGCTGTCTCTCGAGTTTTGGGCCACTCGCTGGTCTTCGGGGTTTTAAATTTGCTTCAGCAAGTCTTCTTCTCACTGTACTGTCACTAATGTAGTCCCTCCGGGTCTGAAGTAGCTGTTGCTGGACTTCAACTGCATTTTGGTGGCGATTTCTTAACACAGTGGAAATAATATAACGATATTCTCGGGCACTGGTACACCTGGGTCTGCCATTACAAGGTCTCCTCAGATGGTGTCCAGTCTCTTCGTACCTTCGCTTTACCTTCTGGACCGTTCGTACCGTCACACCCACCATTCTTGCAGTGCGACGCATACTGATGCCTAGTTCCAGAAAAGCCATGATCCTAGCACATTCTTCAACTGAAAGAGGCATGATAAATAAATGTTATGTGCTTTTTAGCATAAATTTTTAAAACAAGACCCATCGATCTTGAAAAAAATTTAAAACAGAAAGAAAAATGTGAATGGTAAAATTGTAATTCGGAAACGTCCACTTTGAAAAAGGAATGGTTTTGTTTTTGAAGTTTATTTTCAGCCAATTCAGCCAATCCAGCCAAAAAGAAGGTTACCGACTATAAAGTTTTTATGTACAAAATTAAATTTTCTTTGGAGTCCTTTTTATTTCGAAAGTATATCTTGTAAACTTAATACGTTATCCCAATTTTAAAAGTGTGATACTTACTTTTGAAGGCCAGTGTAGTTGATATATAGGGAGCCATGGTCTGATAGCTGCCACCAAGTTTTGGGTAGGTATTTGAGGCAAGCTGAAAACTTGGTTAATACCTCTCCTGATTTACCCCAACACGGAACTGCAGACCTGGCTGGTGAGTAGCGGGGCTAAATAAACCCCTACTTTTTAAAAATATTTTTTTTTTTTTTTTCAAAAAATAAATTTGAGGCAACATGCAATTTATATATGTTGTAGTTTTATTTTTACAAAATAATAAAAAATTAAGCCAGACAATTTAGTCGGGGTTTTTACATTGCCAGGCGCGTGCAAAAATATGTAAAAAATCCTCCTCCTACTACTACCTCTGGTCTGTGCACGGCCTATTATACTCTGCTAACGTAGAGACATCGCTTCGTTGTGTGTCTTCTACAGATATATACCGAGAGAGTGTTCCAATGAGCTGGTATTCCTGATTCCTGCCGTCAAATTCTACCTTCGAACGCCACGCCATTATATGTTTTTAAGGATCTATCTGTGGGTAGCAGGACGATACTACGAAGAAGAATACTTTATGATAAAAAGTGCGTACTTTCCTCAAAGGCCATCAACGTACTTAAAAATCAATTGGCATAATATTATGTGCTTGTCTGTCTTAAATAAAAAAATTAAGATCAAGACATTCATAAAGAGAAATATTTTAAGGAAGTTTTTATTTTTATTTATTACACTTTTTTGACACCACATTAACAAAATATAACTTAATTACTAACATACATAATTACATGATATGGTGCAAATGGCGGCCTTATCACTATATAGTGATCTCTTCCAGGCAACCATTTGTAATACAATAAAAGAGAAAGGCAGTACATTAAAACGGTAAGAAGTGTCAAAAATATAGACACACATAATATATACTATACTAAAATATAGATAAATTTATAAGAAAGTAAATTATGTAAAAAGTAGGAACAATAATTAACATTTCAGAATTGTTGAATTATGTTGGTGGATACATACAGATAGATTCTATCAAATAGAGGACAGATGTTTTTTTAGTTGATTTTTAAAGGATGCTAATGATTGTGCTTGACGGATAGTAAGCGTTAACCATTATTTTGACCAATGCCTCACAGTGTGTTTCAGATTGTTTGTGTATCAGAATCCAAATTAGCGGTGGAGATTGGTGAGTTCGGTAAGAAAGCACCCAGGTGTCATATAACCATATGATATATGGCAGCTCAATATCATATATATATGGTTATATGACACCTGGGTATATATAAGGAGGACAAACGAGCGCACGGGTTCACCTGGTGTTAAGTGATCACCGCCGCCCACATTCTCTTGCAATACCAGAAGAATTACTGGAGCGTAGTCTGCCTTTAAGGAAGGTGTACGCGTAACTGCACAAAAGTGGGGGTATAGGTACTAGTAGTAGCATACAAGATTTTATAACGATACGTTATTCAAACGGTTGGCTTAGTTGGTTAGAGCACCGGCACGGAACGCCGGAGGTCGTGGGTTCGACTCCCGCATCGCTCATATAATTTTGTTTTTCAAATTTTATTTGTGTATTAATCCTAGAAGTGAGGGTTATCACTTTAAAAACATAACATATTGTAGATTTACAAGAGCGACATCTCAAGTCAATTTCCTAATATGCAAATATTGGGGTTATCAACTGTAAAGTAGATCCTGTAGATGAAGCCACAACCTGAGAGTTGAACAAAGCATACAAGATTTTATAACGATACGTTACTCGAACGGTTGGGTCAGTTGGTTAGAGCACCGGCACGGAACGCCGGAGGTGTTAGATCGAGTCCCGCATCGTTCATAAAATTTTGTTTTTCAAATTTTATAGGTACTAGTAATTTTGTAAGTGTACGTTTTGTAAATGATATCTAAGACCTGATTAACTAATAATCATAGAAGGGTAAAATAAAACACATTGTGTAGTAACAATAATTTATAACACTCCACATAATTTTAAGCGTACCATAAATATATTATAATATAATAGAACAATATATTAATCACAGAATAAAAAGTCATTTCTCGACGTCCGTATACTGTTAGTATAACTATTATTGCACCTTCTGAAACAAACAGAAAACTTAAGTTATATTTACGTCATCAATATGCAAACTACTGAGATAGTAATTAATATGTATTTATTAACATATATTTCACGCCTCACAACGCGAGGTTGTGTGGATGTGGTCTCTATTTAGACAATTAATCATTAAGAAATTGATATTTTGAAAACAAGATAATATTTAAGTTATAAAATCAGCTATAATTATTATTGTGTAATAATTTTTCCAAAAAAAAAATAATTATAAAAAATGTTTAGTACATCTTTGTTTTTAACCGACTTCAAAAAGGAGGAGGTTATCAATTCGATCGTTTATTTTTTTTATGTATGTACACCGATTACTCTGAGATTTATAATCCGATTTACGTAATTTGCAGAATAGATGCCATTTGGTCCCATAAAAATTTTACATACTTTGGCCCAGTAGTTTTAATTTTTAATGAAAATTTTGTTTACCTCGATGACATAATTGTTTTTTGTGTACGGCTTTTTTAGGATGTTTCATTCAGGTTGATTATATATTATAATTATTAACAGACACTAAAAATTAAAAATAAAAAAAACTACGTTTACAAAATCCGACTTAAAAAACTGAAAAGTATCAAATAACTAAAAAATTAATTGAATATTGGCACCGACTTCAAAGCTATCAATAGCAGTAGCACATACAAATAATAGTATTTTATTAATATTAAAGGTAAAGGTGTATTAAATTAAATTTTTAGTTAAGTATTTGATTGTGATACTTTTCAGTTTTTGAAGTCGGTTTTTTTAAACGAAGTTGGTTTTTTATTTTTTACTTTTTAGTGTCAGTTAATAATTATAATATATCATCAACCTGAATGAAAACTCCTAAAAAGCCGTACACAATAAACAATTATATCATCGAGGTTAACAAAAATTTTCATATGAAATGTTCATAAAATGAATAATACTGGGCCAAACTATATAAAAATTTTGTGGGACCAAATAGCATCTAAACTGCATCGAACTAAAGAAAAACTACGTAAATCGGATCATAAAACTCCTCCTTTTTGAATTCGGTTAATAAGAAAAATAGTTTATATGACGTGTAACCTGTCTGGTGGGGGAAGCGTGTAGGGGAACAATGTAAAGAGACAGTTACAAAGAAATACCCAAGCGTTTCAGATATTAGTAGTGTAGGCGCCCCACATATTTCTGATAACAGAAAAATATTAATTTGCCGGTTTGCGGAAGGCGTAGAAAATAGGAAAAAAATCTTACATAATATATATATCTTATCAATGATAGCAATCCTAGCCCACATCCTGTGCAAGAGTCCCATTGGCTCAAAAAAATGAATTAACTTAATACAATCTAGAACTTACCGTTGTAATTTCTGGAAACAATGCACTCAGATTAAAGTTGGCTCGCGAAGTAACAGGAAACGATGCGCCAGGATTCATACTCTGTACATTCGAGGGCATCAAATGGCTGTTGAAGAAATCTGGTTGATATTGTGTTGGCATCTGATTTCCGACGAAATTGGGGAACTGTATTTCATCTGGTATAATATTAGAGTGTCTCTTGTTAGACCTATTTTGCCAAAACAAATGAGAATTGTCGCCCCATTCTTCATTTTCAACATTTACTTTTGCCCTTTTACTTTGATACTTTTTACTAGACTCTTTCTTTGTACATTCTAATTTATGTTTCACAGCTGGTGCCTCCCTTCTTACGTGTTTTTCATGTAGAAAATTTGAACTATTTCTTACTTTTTCGTCATATTTATTACTGTAATTACACTCCGCAGTTTGATTATTGTAATCAACGAATTCGCTTGTGAACGGCCCGCCTGTGTAGGTATTTGTCATCAAATTTGTTCCGCTAGGCATGAAGTTGGAATAAAACGAATTAGACATTGTATTTGTTGTGGAATTGTATAAGGTTGTACCCGAATATTGCTGTCCAGTATATCCACTATCGGTGTAATCCAATAAAGGAGGGAAATGTGAAACTTGAGCCACGCTTGTATCTTGTCCTAGATTAAAGTCCCCGAATTTCTGGCCGGGTACACCAAATTTGTTTGTGTTTTCTAATGTTTTCTGGCTACAAGTTCCACCACGCAACAACGCCTCTGCAGAGTAATTATTCTTGTGGACTTTAGAGGACTTGTCATTTTTATTAGATTTAGTCGATTTAATATTGGAAAACTGGTTGCTACTTGCGAAATTATTAGCGACTTTAGCATCATTGAAATTATAACAATGTTGTGTACTATTTTCCATGCGTGAATTTATAATGGTTTTACGATTGTTATCGTTCATATCTTGACTTTGTTTTGTATTTGTCTTTGATTCAACATTTGCGTTTTGTGAACGACTGTTAGTGCTATTTTCAGAAGACCTATTCATTATTTGTGTAACCGAAAACAAGGTACTACAACTTTGATCTGCTTGTTGGACTGTTTTATTGATTAAATCATTCCGTTTTTTATCATGTGGCCCCAAAGCTAGATCACCAACTAATGTAGGTAAATGAATCGGTGGTGGTTCTATACTTATTTCAGTCGTTCCGGCGGGCCTCGTAGACGGCCACATTTGTCCCAAATCGTCATTTGTTTGAGTTGGGAAATGATGCATATTAATAGGAAAATAATTTTCATTTTGTGTCGGCTTTCTAGCTGGGACATTTATGTTTCCGTAAGTTGTTTTAGAATTATCTTTGGGGTTTTGGTGCATTTGTTGAAAGTTATTCTGTGTGGTTCTTGTCTCAGATGTCATCCAGTTAATATGCATTTTACTAGGCGACTTTTTCGTAAATTTGTCAGCCACATTTAGTTGGTTTGCTCCATTTGTATTAGTAAATGATTTGATATTGCTTTGGACAGGTTCTGACGTTGGTTTAGATTCATACTGTTTAGTTACATTTACTTTAGCAGTAGTATTAACTGGACCATGGTTGAGTGATGTATAATGCTGTTGCTTTGTTGTATTTTTTACAGTGTTAGTATTCGTATATATTGCTGTCATATCATCTGTCCATAGATTACTAGCCTGACCATAGAAACTCGTTATTGAATCGGAAAAGGAGGGTGGTTTACTGAAAATTTCTTTTTTATTTGCATTAGATAGAGAGACATGAAAATCCGAATTAAAAGGGTTATAAGCACTGGTATACGACGAAGCTGTTGAAGTAAAAATACTGTCTTTGTGAAGTGCATTGGTATTTGTAGTACTGTTCACAAAATCTAAGCCCTTATGTGACCATCCCAAATCTATATCATATGTGAGCCGTGAAGAATTCATTTTAATAAGATTATCTTCAATATTAGAATAGTCAGCTTTGTTCTTTGATGAACAATTTTCAACAGCACATGGATATAAGCCGAGATTATTATAATCATGACCGGATGACAGACTGCTTGTACTGTAAACAGTGTTTTTCACTGCATTATAATGGTCACTTTTATAGAAGAGATTATTGCTAGAGATATTACTGCTAACATAACCTAAAGAATGATTAGGAACATTTTTGTTAATATTACAATCGAAATCTAATCCAAAAGCCACATCTGTACAAGTAGAAGGAATGATGGACGGTAAGAAAGGGTTTTCGTTAGAAGTTGTATGCGGTGTTTTGAATTCTACGGTTTTCATTGACGATTTACTAGTGACAACATCTTTCTCTTGGATCAACGGTTTTGTGTGAATATCAGCAGAACGACTATCTGTTTTTTCAGTCGTTTTGGTTTTGATTTCTGGTCTTTCTGATTTTTGAAAAAAGCTGTGCGTTTGTAATTCGTTTCTGCAAGCAGCTTCCTTTATATTATTATTTTGCTGTTCTTCTGAAGGACTGTCCGCCCTATTTCCACTTACAAGCGGAAAGGACATAAGGAATGCAGCTGTTGGAGATGCAGCTAAAAACTCTTCGGCCAATTCTAAACGCGCATTACCACCGTCGACAACATGTTCGCATATAGAAGTATCCAGTATGTTTTGTAATTTAGTCTCCTTATTTTTATCTGCGTTATCTTTTTGATCTAATTTAACAGGCTCACTCATAACTGGTTCAATACTACTTGGTTTCTTACAGTTCTCTACTGATGCTTCGGTAGTGACTGTCTTGTGTTGTTCTACTTCTAATAAAACCTTAAGTTCTTTATTAGGATCTGGTTTATTTGTACTTAAATTTGTTTCAATATTATTCGAATTTAAGTCATTTTCTTGCTGCTTCGATGTTTCTACATTTGATATATTATGAACTTCATCACAAATTGTATCTGCAGTTTTATTTTGAGGTGTGTCACCAGCTGCCTTGTTTTCACTATTTTTCTTATCGTTTACTAAAGCGATATCATTTGATTCAATGGAAGTTTGAAGATTAGTACTTTCGTCTTTAATTTTATTCCGTTTCAGTGTTTTTTTCGAGTTTTTAGGCTTTGCACAAGTTTTCTTTACTTTAGCAGCAGAAATTGGATGTGAGTATGCAGATATAGGTAATATATTGACCATTGTTGTTTTAGTTATGTCACTCGCATTTCTATTTAAAACGGGTAGCATTGGCTGTTTATTAAGTGATTGCATACTTGTATCAAGTAAAACAATAGTTGGTTGGGCTGTTGGGAATAATAGCGGTCGTTGTGGTAATATATATGGTGCTGCCGGAAGTACAACGATTGTGTTTCCTGAAAATATGTATAATATTTTTAGTAAATTCTTGTTCCATTACCCTGTTATTTGGTTTTATTTTAAAATATTTAATTGAGTTGAGCATAGTAGTTTAATTACATGTTACAATCTAGATTTTTAAGTATACAATATTTTATATCTATTAACTTGTTTACTGATTCAGTGATTACTCTCCAAATAATAAGCAAAAACTGAAACTTTTAAAAGTAATGGGTTCTTAATTTGCATTACAATAATGTTTTTGGTTTTGTAGCGCATAACTGGTGTATTAGTATACTTATCTTAAAAATATATATTTATTGGTTATTTAAAGCAAGAAAGAAAGATTGGAACTAATAGTTGATTACATGTTTTAAATTATCTTTTGTTTTCGTCTTACACGAGTCACACCATCCCCTCCATTTCTGATCGAGTATACAGATTTTTCTTGATAACTGTCATATCTACAGATCTGCAGATCCAAACTGGGTTTTATTTATGACTGTGGTCTATACTTTACACTGATTTTTCGATAAAAGTAATTCTATAAGGAACATCATATTTTTCCACAGTGAATATTTGTATTATTTAATATTCGAAACAAACAATAATATAAATAAGATATTACCTTTTTTAACATTACTCGTTATTGGTAATAGTTTAGGCAGTTGCGACTTGCTTGCTATTTGAGGCTCTGCTTTCTTCGGAGGATGTGCCTTATCAGAATTAGTTTCACGAGTTTTAGAGTCCCCTTTTTTAGATTTCTTCAGCATGCACATTTTAATATACTTGTTGTCTGTTAATGAAAAAATATCATTCAAATCATGTTAAAAATAATAATAGTATATCTTGGTTTTGGATTTTAGTTTGCATTTTTTTTAATAATGTGGAATTATATGCATCAAAAATTGTGTCAAACTAATTCATAATAATTCTAGCAATATGATACTAGGGTACACTTTCCAAAAAGGTCCGCAAAACTTGTGTGATTTCTTTGGTGTTCCTAGAAAGAATGGGCAGCGACAATCACCACCATCATGTGACTAAACTCGTTTCTCCTTTTCCTCAATAAAAATATCTACTTTCTAACATTTAACAACAAGTGGATTACTAGCATAAATCCAGTATAGACAGAGCTTCCTTGTGCGTTGTTTCAAGGACGATACGACGTGGGTACCTTTCTTAAAAGCCGGCGAAGAGAAGTGTTTCAAAAGAAAGTGGACGGCGGTGAACACTAAACATCAGAAAAAGTATTTTCCTAACTTTCTGCTGATAAGTTATAGCATAATGTCACATATAAGTACTCCGCACCTCACTGGGTGAAAGTACACTGGGTTCTTGCCCTCTTAAGCTCAGGGCTCAGGGCCAACTTCACACACAATCTTTGAAAATTGAAGATATATTCGTACGTGGTCAGCGGGGATAGAACCGCGTCTCTGTTATTAGACATACTAACTACCCTTTGCACCCCCAATGCACTGTAATTACGATTATTTTAGAACCGGCGAAAAAACCCCTTACACCCAACTTAAAAGCTAGCAGGACTCCTGTGATTACTTTAATGTTGCAACAAGAAAACATAAAAAGTAATCACTTTCAGGTGACTCACTTTCCCATATGAACTCCTATGTACATACATACATATACAGCAGAAGAGAACTAAAGCTATTATGTATGTAAGTATATAAGTTCATTCATTTCAAATTTTCATTTCATAATTCTTTATTAATAATTGAAAATACAACAGAAATGTACAGCCATCTACGTTTGAACATTAAACATGAGAATGGCTACACAACTTTGAGGCTAGGAAAAAGAAGGAACGCCTATTAAAGTTTTTAAAAAACATAAATCTCGTTAAGACAATGTACAGCTGTGACAATAACATCCAATGCGTATTATTTGAAAATAATTACGCTTGTTACAATATATATTCACAAATCTAAAGGTTATCATTTAATAATGTCCATCACAATATACAGATGCATATAAGGGATTAGCTTCCTTATGCGGTGTTTCCGAGACGATATGACATGGGTACCTTCAAAAAAAGCGTGTACTCCTTCCTTAAAGGCCGGCAACGCTCCTGTGATTTCTCTGGTGTTGCAAGAGATTGTTGGCAGTGGTGATGACTTTACACCAGGTGACCCGTATGCTTGTTTGTCCTCCTATTCCATAAAAAAAAAGTAATAAAAATAGTACTCAATTACATCCACTCACTCTGTTTTCCTTTAACAGCACCGATTGCAACTTGAACACAAACATCTCTCTGGTCTGTTTTGCCCCTTTCACAACTTTGCAGTTTTATTTCAAGTGCTAAGATTTCTGCTTCTGAAAAAAAGTTAAGTAAAATTAAAATACAGATCTTATATTTTTTTGTATTATTTTATTGTATAGTTATTAATATTAAAATATAATTTTTAAATTAAATTACTAAATTACTTACTCAATTTTGTCTTTTCTTGGTTGAAATTTTTAAGGCATAGAATTGCTTTCTGAATTATTTCAATCTTAGGATACTGAACATTGTCTTGTTTTTCTCCACCATCCATCTCATTTTCCTTATGAATAGTTTTAACAATTTCTCCTAACTTTGAAATTGCATCATTAAATTTGAGTCGTCTCTGACGTTCCCATTCTCTGCAACGGCTGGAAGATAGAAAATTAATGCAAAAAAGTTATATGGTAGGAGTGCTAATATATAATTGCATTTTTTTTATTGTAGTACCTTAATAGTAATGCATATTGTAATTGGAGAGCAGTTCTGTTTGAGTCTGTAAGAAATAACTTTCACAACCGTTAATGTACTCTCCATAGGATTGTGCCAAATGAACAATAATGCTGGACCTCAGCGGCGAATAACTAAACTGATATAGCAGCCTACAAACCTAGCTAAAGCTGGAGATAGGAAATGACCACCACAACACATTATCTTGAACTAAATACGGGAATCTCGGTTTCTATGATATTATGGAGATCACATCGAAAGAATGAATACCTGAGGGCTTCAGTTACTACCACCTATCTTGATGAACCTGACAAAGAAAAAAAAAAGGTGGAACCAAGTGTCATTAATAACTTCATCAAAGACATCCAGCATATTATTTTATTCCACTAATGGTTCAAAATTGAAGACCTCCATAAATCTAAATACAAAATATTCAGTGCTACCTATGTGAACAGTACCGTCATTCCAAAAAAATTTATGAGACTGTAAAATTGCTTTAAATGTGGGGAAGGACATAAAACATCTGATTGATCTAAAATAGACAGGAACACAGCATCAAAACGTGTTCTGTGCGGAAGTGAACACCCTGCTAATTACAAGGATTGACAAGTCTAAAATAGGATTTTTGCCCACAAAACCAAGAGTGGTCTGAACAATTAAATAACTATTATTATTTAAACAAGAGTATTGAGATGTATACATAAATAAATTTAGTATCAAGCACTACATCAACATTATAAAAAAATATATATAATTATAATAATAACAACTTTTCAAATAAACAACAAGAAAATGGCAAAAAAACAAATTTCGCAATGGCAGAGCCATCCAGCCATTACAACTAGTGTTGAGTAGGACATACAAGAGCAGTACATATGTCCCGTACATAACATCAAAATGGACGATTGGCTCAATATTTTTTATAGTACATTCTAATTATCAAGTCTTTTTGAGTGTTGTTGTATAGGGATATCACATTAATAAAGAGGAGGCATGCGGTTTTGAACCGCATGCCTCCTCTTTATTAATATGTCATATATCAGAGTTCATCAACATCAAATGTCATATTTGTACTTGTAATTTCTAATGTATCCCCGCACTTCAGTACTCCTCACCTCATTTGAAGTAGGACAAAGTACTAGCTTAGTGCAAAAAAGAGGCCACTCTTACAAACTCTTTTTCAAGTTGTCTCCTACCCATTACTAATTTAAATCTAACTAAGAAGAAGTAGTATTAGTATTTAGCAATTGTGGGCTGCGGTAATCACTTAACAACAGGTGACCCGTACGCTCGTTTGTCCTCCTATTCCATAAAAAAAAAAGTAATCAAGCATAACAAGTGCACCAGCCATCCTCTCCCTTAACCATATTTTAGTAAAGGAAATGCCACCCATAATGCCATCGCAAGAATGACATTTAAGCGAGCATGATGGAGCCTGTTACAGGAACTCAACCATATATACAAGCAAGAGTGTATACATATTATGAAATACCTCTACTCACAATAAAACTTGAGTATTATGTCCAAATGTTGTTATTTTTATTGCATGAGACTTGTGCCAGAATTTGACAAGTCAACATCTCCTGAGTATGTCTTGTGTAGAGGCAAAACACATGTCGAATTGACTGAAGACAAGACTTAGCTGAATTTACACTCAATAAAAATCACAACATTTGGATAATTATAGTTTCCCCCAAAATAACATCTTAAATTTTAGTATTATGTTTAAATATGTACATATTCAAAGCTTTGCCTAGAAAGCCTTTAAAATGATGTCTTTCATATGTCTTCAATTTATTCATATTTTTATAGATAACTAAATTTAATTATTTACTGTTTGATGTAAACAAGTATATTTTAAAAATCATTATGGATAAATGGAGATTCACAATTTGATGTGTAAATATGTTCCATATCATCAGAAATGATATGTATTTTACTAAATAGCTATACAAGAATAAATTAATTTCGTATTTTTTGTAAAATAATTACCTTGGATTTCGACTTTTTGAGGGCACTGTAGTTTCAGAGGCATACATTGTTTCATACTCTTTTTAATATAATATATGAACTCTTAAGTTTTTGATGATATTCCTTCTTAGTTTAACAGTTACAGATTCTGATATTTCCATTTCATGAGCAGGTGCAATAACTTTAAACTTTTTCAATGTATTGTTTGTGTTTTGTTGTTTTTTATGCAGATCGTGGGTATCAATCTTTTCCCGAACTTATCATACATAAAGAAAGATTTGCTTCTTTTGTATCTCAGATTAAAAATATATATATATATGTATTCTTAAACAACAATAAGAATTCTAATGTACGATTATGTTTTTCAATGTTTTTAAACTACAAAATACAAGCAAACGATGAAAATTGAAATTCGTAAACTTACGTCGCACATCGGACTGACAATTGACATGACATTGACATTTTTTTTTTGGTTCTGTTCGTCCATCTGGACAGGCAAAGGGGTCAAAAGCCCATACAGCCAAGTCTTCATTTTTATTTTTCTATTCTTCACGTTACACAGCTTGTTCAAAGTCAAGCTAAGTATTTATATAATCTTCATCTTCTAACATAAATAGTACAATTTCCCATAAAAGTAGTATTTCGTGTTCTTCATGTTTCATTTTCTTCATATTCATATAGGTTCGCATGAAAGGCCCAAGCCAAGTCTTTTATTGATAATATTCTTGTTCCAATGAAGATCAAGCTTAGCCCCTTATTTTTAATATTAAACTTTTATGATATAATACTAAAATATAAATCTCATATACGTTATAAGAAATATAATATATTATTATACATGAATTATAAGTAATAATGATGAATATTAGTTGAATATAATTATAAGATAATATGAAACTTATTTAAGGTATAACTACAAATATAATATTTACATTTATACATTAAAATTTACATTATAAACACAAGTCCAATAATAATTTATGAACGAATATGTTTTAAGTCTGTGGAAGGGATTGTGTCAAAAGCCAAGCCGTATATTCAAATTTCGCCTACCGATGAAACTATAAATTTGTAAAGCGGCACGAAGCAGTCATAAGCTGTTTTCAATAACTGCTGAAGTGAGCGCGGGATGTCTTCAGCATTCTTATAAATATCCAAGAGGCAGTCTATCAATGTAAATCTTTGAAGATTATATTGGCGACAGTCAAAGAAAATGTGATCAAGAGTTTGGATGGATAAATTACAGAATTGACAAGTTGGAGAATCTAAAACACCGATCCTAAATAAATGAGCACCACTACGAGAATGTCCCAGACGTAACCGACAAATTGTGGTGTAAAATTTTCTGTGTAAGTATTTTTTCTTTTTAACAAACCAGGGTGGAGAGATTTCGTTTTTAATGTCGGCTAAACATTTGCCCTTTGTTTGAACAACTTGTTGACAATAATTCTGAAAGTCTTGCAAGAATGTACCTTTAAAATGAGACAGTGCATCTGTGTGTGCTATGGGAATGTTCAAAGCAGTATGTATCTGATTACTATTCACAATAGATTTAGCAAGATAATCAGCTTGTTCATTTCCTTCCACGCCTATGTGTGAAGGAGTCCATAATAAAACAATATCTTTTGTTAGGGATAAGCATTGATATTTGTCTCTAATATTGTAAATGATGAAATTAGTTGTAACATTACATTTAGGATATTGTAAAGCTTTTAAAATACTCATGCTATCTGTTATAACGATCCAATTATTATATGACTGTTCTCCAATATATTCTAGAGCAGCATATATGGCAGCACATTCTGCTGTGTATATACTAGCCAAGGTATTTAACCTATGACCAAACCCACTCCGCAGTTGTATGTCATAAACTGCCATAGAGACAGCAGTATTACTTTTAGATCCATCAGTATAAAGTTGGTTATAATTTTGCCACTCTGACAACATACTATATACATCTTCGTTATATTTTAATGATTCATTAATAATTATTTTAATAGGTGTATATTTTGAATTATAAAAATTTAAATAACAGGGCCAAAAAATACTAGAAAATAGATTATGATCACAAGAAAAATGTTATAAATCAGAAATGCCTTCTACTTGATAGTAGGAATTATTGTCAGTTCGGTTAATATAGTCCTGTATCTTTAATAGGAGTGGATGATTATTAATAGAAGTTAATTTGACAAAGAATTTTGTTTGTAGATATTTGAATCTAAGAGCTAGTGGGGGAATATTACATTCTACTTGTAATGATATAATAGAAGTAGACCTAAAAGCGCCTGTTATGATCCTTAAGCATTTATTTCGTATTTTTTCTAATTTATTCACTAATGTAATTACTCCACCATAACAAAAGAAGGTATACTCAAAATGGCTACGGACTAATGACTTATATAGTGTTAGCAAGATGCGTGGGTCTGCACCCCAATATGTACCAGCTAATGATTTCAGAATATTGCAGGCCTTTAATGCTCGATTTTCTAATATTTCAACATATTTGTGCCATCTAAAATTACTTAAAAACGTAACTCCTAAAAACTTTATTGAATTATCTATTGAAATTTCCTGAGTACCATAATTTATTTTTGCATCTCTTATTCTTATAGAATGCTTTGAAAATATTACTACTTTGCTTTTGTCAATACTGACCTCAAGACTAAGATATTGAAAATAAAGCTCCAATTTTTTGAGTGCTACATTAAGATCTAACACAACATTTGATAAATTAAGTCCTGAACTATACACTACTAGATCATCAGCAAATTAGAGGTTAGAAACTCTATTACCCAAAACAATATTTATTTGATTTATGTAGATTATAAAGAGCAATGGACTCAAAATTCCGCCCTGCGATACGCCCTACATGAATATCGAGGACCTATTAATTGGTTATTGACTCTAACATAAAGTTTACGACAATGCAAGAAATTGAATATCCAACTAACTATTTTTTCATGGACATTTAAGGATAGAAGAATGGATGATAATTGTTCTAAATCAACATTATTAAATGCTCCCACAACATCCAAAAAACACCAGCCAATATCTTATTGTCAATCTGGGCACTATGGATGTCAAGACATAAATGCCGTATACTCTCACAAGCAGAACGACCACATCGAAATCCAAATTGATTATTAGGTAAGAGGTTGTTACTTTCAATATAAAATATTAATCTCTGTTTTATTAATTGTTCAAAAATTTTACCAACACACGAGCTTAGTGTGATAGGACAATATGAATCAGCTGAACTAGAATCTTTCCCATGCTTTAAAATTGGAATTAGACATATTAGACATATAGTCTGTTTTCCATTCTTCTGGAATAGTGGAGTTCTTCCATAGGAGATTTAATATTTTTAGAAACTTAAATAAGTTAGAAGAGTTCAGGAGTGTAAAAATTTTATAGGAGAGCCAATCCAAACCGCATGCAGAGTCCTTTCTTGATGATAGACCAGCTTTTAATTCTTCAATAGTAAAAGGGGCAATCATAAAAGAGTTAATGCTATTTAAAGGATGATTATTGTGAATAATTGTCAAATTTGGTACTGTATCTGGAGTATAATTGTGTAAAAAGTTGGATATCCAATTATTGCTAAAGAAACAATTATTATTAGAATATAAGTTCTTAAATTTCCTCATTTTTGTCCAAATCTGTTTCATTGGTGTTAACCTATTTATGGTGGAGCAAAAATCTGTCCAGGATTTACGACATTCAAGTCTTAATATACATTTTTTCTTTACTTGAGCTTGCTTAAAATGAATGTAGTTTTGGATATTGCAATTTGATTTGAATAACAGATAAGCCTGTTTGCAATCTTCTACCACTTTAGTACATTGCCCATTCCACCAGGGAAGTTGTCGCTTTCTTTTAGGTAGATTAGTAATATTGTTACAGTGGTAGTTGGTTTTAGGTACTGAATTTTCTACCGCTCTAAGAATTATGGAACAGAAGTTATTGTAAGACTTCTGTAGATTACAATTATTTATATCAAATTGTTTTAACAAGTCATTTACTAAGTTCTCATATTGGTCCCAATTTACTATTTTCAGATTATTGTGTGGAGGAATGTTGGATGGAATTGAAGAAGATTCAGTTTCCGACACTACCATGGAAAATTTTGTGATTGTAGGCAAATGATAGCTGCCCAAAGAGTCCTGATGAACTTGTCATTTACAGCACAGGAATAATGAAGATGATACTATTGTTAGATCTAGTCCATTTGGTCTCCAAGAATTAGTACCCACTGTAGTTGGTTGATCATTATTTAAGAGCATTAAGTCATTATCGTCCATTACATCCATGATGTCTCTACCTCTAGAATTGGTTCTATTACAACCCCAAATGGTATGGTGAGCATTAAAATCACCAGCAAATATTAGTGGTTTTGGAATACTATGCAACAGTCTATTAAATTTAGATTTGTCAAAGTTAGGTACACTGTTGCCACGACTATAAAAGCTAACAATTGAGATGTCTTTTTGTTTGTATTTAATTTTGATTGCTACCTTTTGCAAGGAGTTATCAGAAAATGTTTCTAACTTTTGAAATTAAATGCCATTTCTTAAAAAATTGCTACACCATTGTGATCATTACCACAATCATTTCTTAGTATTATATAACCTCTGATAGAAAACTGTATATTTGGGTTAAGCCAAGTTTCTGATATAAGTGCTATGTGTATGTCCTGGTCATAAAGTAGGTTTTGAAGCTCAAGTCTGTTACTCAACAGACTTTGAGCATTCCACTGTACTATGTTAAGTTTGTGACAGTTGAATGTGACGTTTTATTTTTAATTTGTTTGGTATCTTTAATAGCTGAACTAAATGCTTTGATTCTGTGTTTTATTTAGTGTAATGAGTTTTATTATTGATTCTGTGATTAGTTTCATTGCTGCTGGATTGGATAAAATTAAATTAATGATGTCTTGTGTGTTCTCTGTCTTATTGAGTGATGGAAAGTTTGTTGGATGTTTAAATAAATCTGATAATGGTGTTTTACTTTTATTTTTACTATCCAATATCTTTTTTTGTTTTATAGGGCATTGACCTGATACTGCAAGATGGTTACCTTTACAGTGCACACATACTGCTTTGTCAATAGGTATAGTACATTCTTTATATGAATGATTTTCAGTGCAGATTGAGCATTCAGAATTTAGCCAAGTGGTCAAACCTAAGGCATCAGAAACACTGCTTAACTGGCGGCACATAAGGTCGCACTGGTAGACGCCACATCTTTAAGTAAACGTAATCTGGGAGTGAAGTAGATGACGCAAAGGTAATAATAACTGCCTGTGTAGGTTGTAATATAAAACCACTATCGGATTTGTTTTTTTTCATTATACGCCGAACAGAAATTTTTTTTTTGTACTTGACAAAGATTTGAAATTTTTTTTGTTGGACATATCAATGGGTACTGAGGAAATCACTCCAGACAATTCAGTGGCACCAGCTGGGATGGACGCCTTAATATTTTGTTCCCTTAAAAATGTCGTGTTGTCTAGGAATGTATTAGCCAAATTGGGCCGTTCAAACACTACTTCTATCTTATATTTGTTGAGTTTCTTAAGATATTTAATGCCTTTAATGAAGCGCGATAAGTAGCTACTAAGAGTTAGCATGTCACGACTACCAAGTGGCTGTTCAGTGACACTCTCTATGAAGACTATAAATTCATGACCGGCACCTGCGTCTTCCGGATATCGGCGACAATAGTCGGCCACCCTATATGGCAAATAAAAGTCCTCGTGGTCTTCCAAAACTGTACGCGAATCTGAGTATTCGCTACTTTCAGAGGTGGAATCTAGAATAGATTCACCTTTATCTCGTTCCGGCTTCGTTTTTTTCCACCTTTTCGACATCTCTTAGCACAAACCTAAATCACTAAATATATAGACTTTTACTTATACTAAACAAATTAAATTATAAACATATACAAATACTTAGATACTTTTCAAATATATGAGGATTATATACAATATAATAGAAATATTTAATTTTATAGTTAAAAAGGCCGCCCTAAGCACTCAAGAGTTCCCGCGCTTTTGCATGACATTGATAACATTCTAGTTTCAACTTTTTTTGGATTTATTTTATTTGGAGCTTTAGTAACAAGATCATCAGCTCATATCCAATTACAATTAAATCATTTATCATCATTTAAACAACCACGATCAGTAATATAAGTACATGTCAAGTGTATTGTCTTTGTAAAAATCTATTGCCTAACATTTTTCAACACATTGCTCGATTACAAGGAAAATTTTAGGTTTATGGTAAAAAAATCTTGATGTAAGTTAGACTCCCATTTTATGACTTTCTAGTTAGTTCTACACATTGTGAATTATTATGATAATAATTTGTGATTACAGTAGGTACATTACATCTAAAAAAATAAAATATCCTCAAGTCAGCTGACACTTGACATAGAGTTTAGCTCATATCTATAGAGCGTACTATAACTTTACTTACGTAATACTTATCTGAGTGTAAGTTTAGATTATCTTTGATTTAGTTTTTATAGTCATTTGATAATTGAAATTATAGGTACCTACGTAGCTTAGGCTAAAACAGCCCAATGCAAATAAAGTTTGCGTTTAATCACACTCATCTGTGAGTAAAGTCTGAGCAAAGTGTAAGTACGCTCTATAGATTTCAGCCTTAGACACCACTTAGGTAACTAACGTATCGAGCAACTCACAGCCTGACAATTAAAATATTTGGTTACAATAGTCTGAATATAATAGTCTAAGTGGCTGTTTCACAATGTCCAAGTGAAGTTACGAATAGGCTACTTGATTCTTATCTATCGAATAACGATATCATTTGCGTTTCACAGTAAAGATAGTGTTATCTAGCAGGTAAGGGCCATTTAAATTAAAGGATGGATCTAGTAGAAAGTATCATAGTTATCTGTCCGGTACTGCCTGACAGATTGACAAACATTTGACAAAATAATGTGAATTTATATATAATGGCAGGGGAGCCCCACAGCTAAATAGAGATTTACGCGAGCATCTAGGGCACGGATGGGGGATAGGGGTATTGGATTGTATGGTAGTAGATGCTAAGGAGAAAAAAGTTTATATGATGTGTAATATAATGTAAAAACAGTCACATAGAAATACTTAAGCGCTTCAGATTATTATATAAGCAGATCATATTTCAAAATCCTTGTCGTCCTGTCCATAGTCTGACAATTATGTCGAGGAATTCCCTTAACCTGATTGTTTGAAATTTTGCGACTTTCCGATTTCCTTATGTAACGCGCAAATTGTTATATTATTGAAATGCATACTTAACTTCATATAATTAACTTACCTTACCTCATTCTGACACACTCGAGATGTTCTATCAATAGGCGATTGTAAGTATAGTTTTTTATAGTAGGTCAATGTATTTTCTTTTTTAAATAATTAGTAATACTTAAGTATTATTTTAGTTATTATTATAAAAATCTAACATTTAAGAAAGCAAATAAATTCACGTGAGTAGATATTTAAATAATATTAATATAGGCCATACTATATTTACTGATTATTATTAGAGTACTAACTGTATTATTCACACATTAATAGACAGTCGTGATTTATATGAAAACCCTTTTAATGTGTAAATATTTGGTGTATTTTGAGTTTGACAAATGACAATCTGTACGGCATCTCTTCTAAGTCCTATTCTTTGTTTCGCAATTTGTCATAGTATTTATTCAATATTGCTTTTTTCAATTATAAATATTTATCTTAATATCGTCTAAATATCATAATAATTATATTGTGACTCATTGACCATTGTCATTACCAAAGAACATAGTCAATACTTCAACAGTCTTTCGTCACGTAAATAAATTATTAAAATTATAAACGTAAAATTGTTATATCTATAAACGCTACGGCTACAGAGTGTGACTCTGTGTCAGTGGTCTCTTAGCTAACAACTATACCTTCCTCCAAGTTCCAGACTCCAATATAGTTAAGTGCTAACAGACATACTTAAAGCAATTATTTTCCAATTCCTAAATAGGATAAGTTGGGGTATTTTGCGATTGTTCTTTTGTGTGCTCCGTATTGAGTCGTAACCATGGCCTTGTATCCTTCCCTTGAGGATATGAAAATTGACGTCATGGTACGAGCTCAAGTGGCTCAACAGCATACGATTCGAGATGCATCTGCGCAATATAATCACCCAAATGCAATTATTCCGACGGCGCCATCATATGCAGTATATCCAGCACTTGGTGATTACATGGGCTTGGAGCTATCTGAAGATGTCATAGCCCACAATATGCCGGAATACCGTGTACAAGTTGTAAGTAGTTCAATTGTTTTGCATTATTTCACACATTGTTATAGTTTCCTTATTTGTTCTACATGATTAATCCAGCCCTAATGTGCTTATTAGGTGAGGTGAAATAGCCAAAACTCTCTTGAAATATCTACAAGGGAACAAAACTAAAATACTCAATTTCTATTAAAATTAAAACAAGCTCAGATGTCATGATAGGAACTGAAAAACATGGTAGCTTGCTTACAACATAATTTTCTATAATAATATTATTAAAGTGATATTGATTTTATTTCCTTTAATTGATACAAGCAGTAAGAAGCATCTAGAATGGTTTAAAGTGAAAGATGGGCCACATAATTAACCTTAAATACACTTATATTTTAGGCACAGCCAGCACCTACAACTTATACTAATATGATAGCACCAATTTCATCTCAATCAGTGAGCCTGTCAAAAGCTACTGTCACTGGTGCAATCAGACAGGTAGTAATGTGTAAGGATAGAGATGGAAAGTGCGGTTTGAGACTACATTCAGTAAATAGTGGAGTATTTGTCTGCTATGTGGAAGCTGGTAGCCCCGCAGCACTCGCCGGGCTGAGATTTGGAGATCAAATCCTTGAAATCAATAATGTGTCTCTTGCTGGACTAACTATGGAACAGAGTCATGCAATTTTGAAAAAGGCACCAACAAACGGTATCACAATGGCGGTCAGAGACAGGTCTGTTACTTACATTGTAAACTAAAAATATATCTGTATTGTTATAATGTTGACCTAGATATAAACTAGTTCTTTTGTGAGTTAAACAATAATGATTTTAATTATGTTCAGCTGTATTATAATTTCCTAAATTACATAAGTTGTGTTATATTTCAGACCCTTTGAAAGAACTATTACTCTTCATAAAGATTCACTTGGCCATGTTGGTTTTCAATTCAAGGATGGCAACATTGTTGGTCTTGTTAAAGATTCTTCTGCAGCCCGTAATGGCTTATTGACCGATCATCAACTTCTTGAAATAAATACGATAAATGTTGTGGGCATGAAGGATAAGGAGATATCAAAGGTCATTGATGAGAGCCCGTCTGTGGTTAATGTGACAGTTATTCCGCAGTATATATACAAGCATATGATAAACAAGTAAGTTACTATCATTATAATACGCTTCTCGACTATATTATTTAGATCAATAATTTCTTTTGACATTGCATCATTAGGTATTAGCTTTACCAATATAATATGATGTGCAAAGTATATCAATATATTGCATCATTTTATAGATACTTATGAAACAGCTGAAATAGATAAAATGTATGCAAGTTTCTATAGTACATGATATCAGTCATTTAAACATGTGGTTTTTCCTGTTACTCATACATTACTTAATTTAAGTGATTGTGTTTAATCTAATTAGTAGTCAATTATGGTTAGTGTTGACATATAATATTATATTTGAATCTTTTATTAAAATTCTTAAATATGACTTTAATAAATTGGAATCTAGGCAAAGTGAAAATATTGGAGATTTTAATTTGTTTTTACAGCTTAAATGGTATTCCACCTTCGCACAACACACCACAAGTTAGGATATCATCCCCACCATCTGGATGTGTGGCGGTCCTCCACAGTGCGGTTTTCAAGGAGTGTGACTACGAAGCTGTGGAATGAGCTTCCTTGTGCGGTGTTTCCGGGACGATACGACATGGGTACCCTCAAAAAAAGCTCGTACACCTTCCTTAAAGGCCGGCAACGCTCTTGTGATTCCTCTGGTGTTGCAAGAGAATGTGGGGGGTGGTGATCACTTAACACCAGGTGACCCGTACGCTTGTTTGTCCTCCTATATCATAAAAAAAATGCAGTATTTGTAGGTAAATATCTGACCGACAGATGTTTTGTTTCAGTTCACAACACTTTGAGTAGAGAAATAAAATTTATCATGTTGTTGACCAAAAATATGTACTAGAATTTCTTTTTAGGAATGATTGATTACTTAGATTAAGTACTTACAGTTTAAATTTTGAGTAGGATAGTGGTTTCTTAGTTGAACCTTAGTAGGTTCGACCGTAATACGTTTCTTATCTCAATTTATCATTACTAATTATTATGACGGAAGTATGATTTATGAATGTGCCATCAAATCAATATATTTAATACTAGTTGACACGACAGACGTTGTTCTGTATATAATAAAAAAAAATGTTTTTTATTAATTTGTCAATAATATATCATAACATCAAGAATTATTTCGTAAAATATGGTCCCTGTTGTTGTATTTTTTTTTTTTATAACTGGCTCCGTCGACTGAATGTCGACGATTCGGCCAACGTCAAGGTGGAGAGATTTTTTATTTTAATTTAGCTGATTGAAGTATATAAAGAGCTGATTTAAAAGGAAATGATCGGTTGATATAGCTGTGGTTTTTTTGTGAACTGAAAAATAGGCAACAAGAGTTAGTACAGTTAGTAATAAACACCCATAACACAGCAATATTAACTACCTTGTTAGTATCTAATCTAAGTTTAAGGGAGAAATGTGTGAATGTAAGTGGGAATATGTGCCTAATAGAAGCGTAGAAAGTATGGATGATAGAAATTACAATTTAATATTATTGTGGGAGATAAATTTGTAGAGAATCTTTATGAAAGGGGAATGGCATAAAGTAAGAAGAAAAGGGATGTTGATGGGGCGAGGGATATCCTTCGGTAGAAGGTCATATAAAGGAATTGACAATTTAGGGCAATAGAAAAAAATATGTTAAAGAGTACCTTCCTCAAGGCCACATTCACATATAGAATGGTCCCTTACCCGGATCTTGGCCAAAAATACTGGGGAACAGACAAATCCCAAGCGAAGTCATATGATGACAGAAGTGAAAAGTTTATTTTGTTTTTTTTTGAGGAAAGAACCAGGGCTTAGAGGGGATAAAGGGTTGGATTGAACCATAGAATTTACCTTTAGTTTGTTTTGTGATTTGCCATAAAGCATTCCATGAATCAGCCAGAAAGTGTTTAGACATAGCACATAGATCTCGAGGAAAACAGTAATTAAATTTTAATGTTCCAAACTGAATCGCGTCTTTAGCGCACGAGTCTGCAATTTCATTGCCAGTTATCCCTAGATGACTAGGTATCCAAGCTAATTCAACTTCTATTCCCATTATGTGACATCTGTACAGGGATGCCTTTGTTCTTAAATTAATTGTGAAGTTGTTTGTTTCACAGCAGAACTGTCAAACCGTGTGTCAATAAATTCTCTCATAGAAAATATGTCCATACAAAACAAATATCGGATGATTGGGAACACAAACTAAAAACAAAATTGTTGTTTTTATTTAAGTCCGAACACTTTCATATTTATTCACCTTTTAAACCTTCCCTGCACTTCCACAAATAATTCAAGACCAAAATTAGCCAAATCGGTCCAGCCGTTCTCGAGTTTTAGCGAGACTAACGAACAGCAATTCATTTTTATATATATAGATAGATTATGTGTAAAGTTTATTTCTAAAATAATAAAAAAAAATATTTTCAGGATGTCAACATCTCTCTTCAAAGCACTGGACCGAAACCCTGCTCTTTAAATAATCTTGGAAGTTCACACTTGTATTTTTTATTATTCCTATGTTATGAAGCACATTTTATTGTATTTTGGAACACTGTTAAGTAAATGAGATAGGATTATTGATTAAATTTAATCACTGTGATAGACTGTAATAGTTGTAACACAAAAAAATACTCTATATTATAATGTCATAAGAAACACTGTTTATGTTAAGAATTATCTTCCTTGCATTTGATAATATTTCTGCACATAGTTTTATATAATTCGTTCAAAATCAAAGCTCGATATACTTAGATAATTCATATGTAAAATTACTACAATCACTGAGTATCCTTACCAATGCTAGGTTCAGGTATATATAAATACACACTCACAACCTAATGTACAGTTATCGCGCAAGTTGAATGCAGTCGGGGCCTGGGGTAAAGAGAGGGGGAGTATCTACCCCCCGCTGTCCGCACACCTCTCGCTTACCGTGTTATCGCGTTAATGCTAAAGTTGCGATCCCGTCTTTAATTTTTGTATTTTAATAATGACTGATCCGAGTCCCATCATGTTGCACAAAAACGAGTTTTATTATCGCCCAGCACGAGTAGTTGCGAAAATTGTTTTGGGCATGTGTGTTATAGAAAGGCAGAACAAAAACTTAAGATTTCATTATTAGGTTAGGGGGCATTTAAACGACGATACAGTAATATATTAAATAAAATATCGTGTCCGTCATATTTTACGGTTCGTGAAGCGTGTGAACATGGGCATTTAAAAAGCATTGCTTCTAGAAAAAAAAAACGAATGGTGAAAAAAAATTATTGGTCTACAAACACGAATCGTCCTCTTGTGAACGGGCTCTTAAATGATAAACTTGAAGCATTGTTTAAATTTATCGACACACTCATGATTATCGTCATCAATTATAGTTAGGTCACAGCACTATCGCATTCCTTAACTCGGCATTCAACTCGCGCGATATCTGTATTTAATTCTGCAATAGCCTGAGGATTAAATGAAATGATTGGGGTTGTTTTGTGATGTGCTAGGACTCGAAATCATATTGTCACTGCTATTTGCACAAGATTCCATCTATCGCCATCATCATCCAACTGGCTCTGTCATTTATTCCCATTAAAAAGAAACTCATTTCCAATACTTTGCCAAAATATGCTGTATGAGGCTCGATGTAGGTACATTTTTTTTAAGCTCATGCTATTTTACAACACTAAAGATATCGCTAAATCCATCACTGGCTTTATCTCTTGGTGTTGTATAGAGGTACCGTTTTATTATGTCTTGTAATGAATTTATAATGGTGAGTGTCTAGCTTGATCCCTGCAGCCGAATTCCGCCATTGCAGTACCGGAAAGAATTCCTAATGTAGTCTTTCAAAATAGCAATTTGTTTGTTTTCAAAAAAGGGCGTACATCTTCCTTTCTTCCTTTTCCTCTGGTGTTGCCAAATGGGTGATCAATTACCATCAGTTGACTTGACCATAGGTACACTTGTTTATCATCTCGTCCCTAAAAAAAATGAGTTGCTGCTGCTAGCCGGCCTTTTTACGAAGTTGTCAATGTAAAATTGATATGGAAACACCACATTAGCTCTTTCTACAGTTTGAATGATGTGGAGACTGCGTTTTAATGCGGCAGGATTTGGCTTGGATTCATCATATTGTTGGCGATTGTCGCAATCTGCAGTATAACTCTCGTGCGTTGGTATAGGGATGGAACCTCGTCTCATTAACGTGTGACGTCAGCATGCACTGGAATAGTTTGCAAATGGTACTTTTAAAAGATTAGTGATTTTTAAAGTTGTATATGCCTTGATTTGACGTCTATAAGGTGGTGACCAGTCCCTTATCTAACACGCCCTGATTATTATATCAATACGTAATAAGTAAGGTTTTAAATTGTGCCGATTTCACCACCATATTGTATGAAGCGTTAATAAAAGAAAATACTATATTTTTAAAGTTTATTGTAATATGATGTATAGCAGAATAGTTATAATTTAACATATACTTTCCTATTAAAATTTTTTCTTTCGACTTAATATTCTCCAGCCTATTAGATTAAAATTTTAATTGTACCATTCATTTACGTTAATAACAAATGTATCCTGTAAGAAAGACTTATTACTGCGAATTATCTTTATTGCTTTAATTTTATATACAATTATTATTAATTAAGTTTATAAGAAGATGTATCTGTTATAGTGTATTCTTATGAAAGAGTCCAAAAATCTTTTATTAATCTAGGTGTATAGTAGGTATATGACAAATGAAAGAATATTTAGTATGACTAAGGGCTACATTACACCGGGACACCACGGTGGCGCAACCAGTCGCCGCTACCAACAAAATATATACAGCTCTATAGGGAGTTACTTACCTGGTGTCCCTTTGGTGGCGCGACCAGCCCGGCCCCGTCGTGACTCCGGTGTCTATACGGTGTTTAGTTTGGTAGCTTACGGACACCACGTTGGCGCAACCATGGTGTCCCGTTGCATTTTAGCCTTTAATGTTATATTGAAGAAAAGGTATCTACGCCATTGTAGTTGATTGTTAGGATATGATAGAAGATATACGTTAATTTCTAATTATTAATCAATTATACACATTTGAAATTTTGTATTCCATTATTAAATATAATTGCAATAAATAAATCATTGTTTCTTTTCAATCCTTATTGTTTCCAGTTTGGGTGTAACTTTGAGTATCTGGTATATTCACATAGTGACGCCGAAACCGACAGCACTTTACATTTTTAACCGCGTACAAAGAATATATAATAGTACAAGTAAGACTCCGCAAAATCAATGAAAGAAATAGGCACTCTTGCCGTGATACAATAAGGCGTAATTGAGATCGGACAGCGCTACTAACCTACATTTTTATTCACCTAAGAGTTGCCTCTCTTTCTATCGCGTGACTTAACTCTTTTCACGACATTAGGGTTGACTTATTTACCTAAAACTGTACCTACCCAGTATAAGGTTATGTTATAAAAAAAGCTCAGTTTTTTCTATAACATAAATAGGTATGTTATTCTTATTTTAAATCAATATTCTTTCGTTGTCAAACCTACTTTAGTTGCAGATAGTAATGTATGCGTTGGTAGACCACGATATAGTCAAACCTACTTTGTATATAAGAAATAAATAGGTTGCCATCATTAATGTTATTCATTATAATAATAATCACTATAAATTAGATTGTTACAGCGTCTTTAGGAAGCTTAAAAAATTTAAATTAGCATCGCAAAGACCTTTAATATGCTTTAATTAATTTATGTTTCTCCATTTTTAAAATATCGGTCGGATCTGTGACGACAAAGATCGCGCGTGAGTCCCTATTGGCTTTCCTACTGTGTAGAGGTCGCCGCATCTACTTACGATTTCGATACATACACGGGAAGTGAGACAGGCATGTACCACGTTAAATTTTATTAATTATACATAATATTGTACATTATGTGTAAATGTGTATAATAGAGTTCTTTAATAACAGAAACGAAAGATGAATGATATGATGAATAAGACATTGACTATTTGACGTTTGAGTGTGTCTGTTGCATCATTTTACATATTATATTGAAATTTGAAATGATTTGTAAATGTAAATCTTGATATAAAAGAGTGACAATGAGTTTCTTGCAACTTCTTCTCATTAGCTCAACCCTTTACGAAGTGGCGGTAGATTCAAAAAGAAAAAAAATTTTTTTTGACATTCATTAGTGTCATTTCCGTGACCTACGTGAATAAACTGATTTTGATTTGATTTGAATGTAGATTGGGGCAGTAATATAAGTAAGTACCTAATAAGAATTATTTTACTATTATTGGTCCTATTAAAAGAAGGTACTATTAGATATAACATTGAAAGGGTTTTCGAAGGTCCAGTTCGGTTTGAGCACAATTTTCGGACATGACCATGACTTTGGCACGAAGAAGCTGTCACTTTCTGACGGTGGACAGTTTTGACGTGCAAAGTATTCCATAGGGTAAAGACTCCATAGAAGACCTGAAATAGAACAAAGTATTGTATTTATTTTTAATTTAATAAATAAATGGTTTTGATTATGTTATACTACACGGCCACAATATCTTTGGACATCGCTGGAACGTGACGCCCCCTCCCTTTTCACCGCCCGCGCTCGACCTGTTGCGTAAGTACGGTTTTGCAGTTTCATTACCGTTACGTCATGTCATGATATTTTCGTGTTATCATAGCTTTATTTTTAAGTTTCTATTGTTACGTGTTGACTTTTGTTATTAATAGTTCTGTCAAAAAAAGAAATATTTTTTGTACCTGACCTAGATCGTTTAATTGATTTTTCATCATTTTAAAAAAATAATCAGCATCACAACACAAATCCTTATATCAATCAATAACACAGAAAAAATGACTCGTAGTTTATTTATTAATAATAATATCCTAGTGATGCTTGTTTTGCACACCGTAACAATGCGACGATGTGAGGTCATCGACGTTAGGTCCAGAGATAATGTAACCGGGTAGTATATATTATATCTCACTGACCTCTACTATATAGCACTGGACTGGTGGCTGTCAAAGTGCTTTTGTGCCTGTTTGATATTCACTATTTTGGCGCTGTTGGCCATGTAACGAGCGTCTGCGGTACTAAAACTAGTGATGACAACCTCAGCAAACATCGATAGATGGTGGGAAACTATTTACGAAAAAAATTGTGTACTTCATTACGTTGATTCTTGAAGTATAAATAACACGGAAAGCGAACAAAATTAATTCAAAATGGAAAAAATCTGCATAATACGTCAAAATTAATTCTCTATGCCCTCGCGAGTGGCGCTTCAAATAGGCACAAAAAAGTTGTTGTCAAACAAATAGAACAGCCTGTCCAATGGTATTTATACAGGACAGTGATATATCTATATGAACGCCTTACCATTTCCAAAAAATAATGACAGCCAAATAAGAAAATTTAAAACGGTAGGGAATCGTCTTCCGCTTGCCGATGTTAGCGGTAGAAATAGCACTCCGACGACACCAAACTGCATCCCCAGCACTGGGTAGAAGAAGCCAAACGACAGAGCTAGGATTATTTCGTGTGCTACCGACGACACCTGGATATTTTTTTTATTTTTTTATTTTATTATTATTAATTATATAAAATCTTAAGTAAGTAAGTACATATAAGTAAGTGGCAAATATATAATGCTAAGACAATTGGACGTAATTACAGAAAAACGTTCCAAACCACAATAATGTCGAAATTGAGTTAAAAACACAAAACTGGGTCACTTATCCATATTAACGGACTGTCAAAAAATGGCAGTAGGGATGACGATTTTTTCCAAAAGAGATCGATTCTTAAATCGATTCGAATCGTAATCTGATAAATCGATTCATAAAAAAATCGAGGTCTAAAAAATCGATTTCAAAAAAATCGATTTTTTCAAATTTGTATTTACAATGTAAATAATAATCCATTTTATGAAAAACAAGAATGATACCATAATAAACAATCTCTGGGATCTCTTATCAGTAAAATCAGGAATTTTTAGTTCAGGAAATTCGATAATTACAATTATTTTTATTACCATATCAAAATATCAGATCAGATATAAAAGAAGATATTTAATTTCTAAATGTATTTGTTACATTAAAAAGTTAAGAGGGTAGATAACATAGCTTATAGTTCCTAATGCTTCATATCTAAGCTTTTTAAAAACAACAATCTGTCAAGTCTACTGGTTCCAAGTTTCAAGTTCCGCTCATCACTTGCGATGTTGCAGGCAATCGAAAAAAGGCGCTCACAGGGAACAGATTGATACGATACTCATATACATCACGGCTATTGAGTGAACATGGTGATAAATAGAGTTTTTTTGTTCTTGCCAATAAAGTATAGGATCATACTTTAGGTGCACAACTGCCTGTGATAAATAGTGTTTAAACTCTTCGTTTAAGCCTTGACTTTCCAGTGCAAGTGTATTACATGTAGAGAGTTGCTTTTTGACAAGCAACTTATGAAAATCCCAAATTTCTTTTTTCTAAATCAGTCCCTTCTATTGCGTCGAATTCTTCAGTATTATTTTGTGGAAGTTGTTGCTGTGATTGAATATCTAAAATTGAAATATTTATTCTATTTATTGCTCGAGAACAGGCTACATGGTCAGCAAAATGAATTTTTAAAACCTAGGATCTAAAATTGTCGCAGCAGCTAACATATGAACTTGTTCAATATTTCCAAATCTTTTCTTTAAACCGTCCATAATTAAAGTTCTTGATTTAGCTCCAACGTCAGTTGAAGTTTTCATCGTATTATATGTTCCAGTCAGACAAGATACGATTGGTATAATTTTACAGGCTGTAGTCAGTATTAGTTTTCAGTCTTTAGTCAGATTTAGTTACATAGTCTTAGCCCGATATTTCTTTAGTTATTACTTCTAACTGCTGTGCAGTTAGCATTGTTGGTGCTTTAGGATACTTGAGTAATATTGGCGCAATAATTTCAGATAACTCAACAAATCGTTCCAATTGATAAAAAACAGAATTCCATCTGGTTCCACATACAGACTGAATCAGCCCCAAAGGCTTTGTTCGGTGATCTTGAGCTTTCTTTAAAGCGTCAGCAGCATTTGTATTATGCTTAAAATATGTAGTATAATATCTTTGACAGCTGTTAGTAAATTCTTGGCTTCTTCCAGTCCATCCTTATTGTCAAATGGTTTTGATGCTACTAAGTTTAATGTATGGGCAAAACATGGCATGTGTTTATTTTTGCCATAAACATTTGTGACAGCTTTAACGATATTTGCGTCATTGTCCGTGATAAACGCTACCACTTTGTTACTTGTAATGCCCCATTTTTCTGTCATCTTGATAATTACTTCTGCTAATTAGTCAGCATTATATGGTTTTGTTAGAGCAGGTACTTGTTGTTCTAGCTGGAACTTTATATAGTGGTGCTACTACTTACATTACATTAAATAATTACAGAAAAAATCGAAAGTCGATTTTCAAGGGTCAAATATCGATACACTAAATCGATTCAGTACGACATATCGATTTAAAAAGCTATTTATTTGGTCCGAGGAATCGATTCTTCGATTAATCGATTTGAGATCGCCATCCCTAAATGGCAGCCCTACTGTCACTGACACTCTTTTTAATATGACAACATTCCTAAGTAGCCCAACCCTCGTGTATGGAATACTCTAATATTTATTAAACTTTAACACGAATTTCTTAAAATGTTATTTTTGTGGCTTGGAACGTTTTTCAGGAACTACATCCAATTGTTCCATAGCAATTTCTCACTAAGATTTAAAGTTTCTGTAAGTGTTAAGTATGTGACAAGGACAGTTTAATTAACAAATGAATACTTAAAAAGATCATTAAAAAAGACTAATCTTACACAATTTATAAGCTTCATCTTAGATCATGTATTGCAGTAATTATTATAAATAATATGTAGATAAGCAATAATCACTATATTTAAGCAGGATTTTGTTTTTTGGATTTTTACGTACGTTGTCTAGACTCTTTTCAGACTTTAGCATGAGTGTGTAGCGTTAAATTTTACTGTATTTTAATACCTATTGGTTTAAATAAAACCTACTACCTACTGCGAGATTTCAGAGTTAAGCTTTTTTCACCTATCCGCTAGAACATTCTAGATTTAATTGAACATGTGTAAATGTAACCACAAAATAAGTACCCACAACACTGGACTGTTTAAATTTAAAATGGATACATTGAAAGTTATATGTTTCTTTCCGTTTGATAAATCAATAAACTTAAATAAATTTGTCGTGTATTAATATTATGCACTCATAGACCTCTAAGAGATGAGACGAGTAGGAGTAAGGATCTAGCGTAAAACTTCAAGAATTTTGGACAAGTCAAAGATCTGTATATGGCTCATGTTGGCCTGGTTTTCATTTTGATTTTTCGTTTCGCTATGTTTACAAAGAAAACTGTCATCGTTAATCGTAGAAATATCTTAATATAGCTATGCGGCCTATATCATCCCTACCTTCCCGAGGTCTGGCGTTCGTCTAAAATGCGGTTTTGAAGCTACTTTTCCATGTGCAACCAAACTATGAAAAGAAACTTCGCTTGTGCAGCGTTCAATTTTCTTAAACGCTCGCAAAGCTCCTGTGATTCCTCTGGTGTTACAGGAGAATGTGAGCGGCGTTGATCACATAACACCAGGTTAACGCTCGATTCGATAACGCTCGTCCTACTCTTCCAAAAAAAAAAATGCGTTTTTAAAAGCACAACTATACTGTATGTCAAAACACATAAAGGCGCATATTGTGTTTTAGCAGTCGATATGTTTTGATCGGTGGTGCATCATTTTTATGTAATCTTTGGTGTGCTACCATTCCCTTTCTTTCTCTGCTTTTGCAGTTTGAATATAATATATACCTATTCTAAAACCTAATATACAATAGCGTCTGGTTATATTCGAATGTTGTATATGAGTTAACCTCACTTCACTTAATTAGAGTAGCATCAAAAGCGTTTAAATTTAACCGATGACCTCGTGATAAAATAATAGCTGCGTGCACGGTCGAGTCCCAATTAAACAATTAAATTGTTTCTATTTAGGTACTTACGTAGATACTTAGTACAGGCATAGCAATACATACTATTATTATCTACATGACGTGCAATATATTTATACCACAGAAATTCTCCAATAGAAAATCCCAAAAATAAAAAAATATAAAATTTCTTGATCACTAAATCACGCACGTCATCGAGTATAACTTATGTGTCACCAGTCATGCTATATACATAATTATAATTTTATTTCTGTTAAATTATCATCATCATCATCATCAGCCGGAAAACGTACACTGCTGGACAAAGGCCTCCCCCAAATAACGTCACGACGAAGGATCCTGCGCTGCCCTCATCCAACCTATTCCGGCGATCTTGACCAGATCTTGGGGGGGCCCTACCAACATTGTACCGGAAGAGGTAGTCTTCCGGTACGTGGTCGCCATTCGAGTACTTAACTGCCCCAACGGCAATCTGTCAGTCGAGCTATGTGCCTTGCCCACTTCAGTTTCGCAACTATCTGGACTATGTCAGTGACTTTGATTCTCCTACGGATCCCCTCATTTCTGATACGATCTCGCAGGGACATTCCGAGCATAGCCCTGAGCCATCATGAGCTTCCTCATAAGGCCCATAGTTAGCAACCACGTCTGCGTTCCGTATGTCATAACTGGCAAAACACACTGGCTAAAAACCCTTAGTATTTAGACACTGTGGTATTTAGAACGAGAAGAGAGATTCCCGAACGCTGCCTGTTCTTCTGTTAAATGCATTGTTATAATACCTATTCCTTAATTTTTTTTATGTTCATCCATTTCATATTTGTCTATGGACCAATTGGGAATTACACGCGAACGAAGACAAGGTACCGTTACGTTTGTGTGAATTTATGTTCGAGTACTTACAAGAAAAACAGTAATAATTGCGAATGTTCTTCCGATACGGAGTGATAAAGGTCTGTACACAAAATCACGAAGCCAGCCATGGACAACACGATTCCAAGCACGAAAGTAGTTCGAATACCTCGATTTAGTCCACCAGTCCTAAAAAGTTAAAAATTGTTTAGTATTATCGTTATATTAAAAGGAAAACACGGTACGGTACGTTAGTACGGTTAGGTACCTAAAGTGATCTCTTATAAAATATCATTTCGCCATATTTCGTTTCTATGCTATCGGTTTTTTTGTTTGATAATGATAAATACTATCTAGAAAACTGTTTTAAAATGCCGTTATTAACTAACTTTGGCTACTCATACATAATACAGAATCTGAAAAAAAGCTGAAGAAAAAACTAAAAAAAAAATTGATAAAAAATATTCAATTATAATCCTGGAGATATACATATTTTAGATTTAGTCACTGATCTACCTTTCAAAAGTTCCGATTACCTTAAATTGATCGAAATAAAATTTGGCTGTTCTAACATGTAAAAATTTCGATTCTACTAGTTGATAAGATAGATATTTTTTATTACATGTTTAAGGTTTAGGTACCAGTACATTTTAAAAATAGAAGAAAGGCATACGAAATTATACTAGAAATGATTAATGTTTATAACTAACATTTGAAAACAGATGAGATAAATTGAAATAAGCTCTAAAAATGTTTATTATTTTCAGCAGGAATATATGATTCTTTACAAACTAGGGCGGGAAGTTTAAAAGTAGAACTAAATTTGAATACCTTCGTCGGTTGATGAACTAGGTACCTCAACGGCAACGAAAAATTTACATAGTTAAACACTTGTGTGTATAAACATCCAGTGTGAATAAAAACTTTGAAAAACTAAAAAAAGGAACTATATCCTGGATACTGACCGCGTAAACTGTAGAGACCGTAATTCAAACAGTTTTAATTTTTTAATACAATACAATTTTTTACTACAATGATTTAGTGGAAGTGAGTGCTAGCAGTAGGTAATTATAGGTGGGTTACACTGAAAATGTTTAGAACTGGACCGTTAGAAACATTGCTCATGAAAACTTTTTTTGGATTTCAATTTTAGGTAAACTTAACTCTTTGGTAACCTTATGTAGTATGTAATTGCATTCATTTGTCATTTATTTTTGTGAATTGGCGGCAAATCTAAATCTCTTATTACGAGTGAAACTGAACCTAACGCGAGAAAATTTTCGGTCAATGATTTATTATGACTTTCGTTGTGGGCTTACTCAACAACAAAGTATGATAGGCTGCGACTAGCCTTTTTTAATGAAGCCCCATCTCGTGCCACTATTTACAATTGTTTTAACAAGAATAAGCGTGGACGTAGCAATCTCAATGAAGATCCGCGTGAGGGACGTCTTTTAACAGCGACTACTGAAGATAACTTCAGTGCTGTGCGATGCATGATAGAGGAAGATAAGAGAGTGACCTATCAGCAGATACGGGCAAGCCTCGGCATTGGTTATGAGTCAAGTTAAAAAAATATTACACGAACATTTACGCGTCAGGAAGCTTTGTACCAGATGGATTCCCCATACTTTAACCGACGATCAGAAACACCTTCGCATGGACTGGTGTCGCCAAATGTTAGATAAGTTCAACGGCGGTGACTCAAATGCTGTATTTGACATCGTCACAGGTGATGAAAGCTAAAGCTAAGGATATATTGCTACGAACCTGAAACCAAAAGACAATCAGCTCAGTGGGTGTTTCCTTTCGAGGATCAGCCAACTAAGGCAAAGAAAGGAAGAAGTCAAGGAAAAAATATGATTGCCTCATTATTTGGTCGGAAATGTCATTTCGCGACAGTTGTGCTAGAAGATGGAAGGACAGTTACTGCAGACTGGTATGTCAATCGCTGTTTGCCTGTTGTCTTGGAAAAAATTCGGCAGCAGCGTCCTCAAAGCAGGATCCTCCTTCATCACGACAATGCTTCAGCGCACTCCGCAAAATGGACTGTTGAATATGGACTATGAGCGGTGTCGAGGTAATGAGTCATCCGCCATACAGTCCTAACCTGACGCCCAGTGACTTTAGTTTATTCCCAAGAACTAAAGATAAAATTCGAGGTATTCGCTTTACGAGCCCTAAAGATGCGGTAAAAACGTACGAAAATGCCATAGAAGAGATCCATATGGAAGAATGGGCCACTGCTTTTCTCAGTGGTTCCATCGAATGCGACGATGTGTAGAGAGGAACGGAGATTACTTCGAAAAACAATAAAAGTATTGGCAACTTTCTACATTAAGCCGTTTTTCATTTTCTAAGCGTTTTCAGTGTTACCTAGATAAAATGGTGAAGCTAAAATCAGTAAATACTGACAAAATTATGTTTTTCATAGGTGGTATTGATTTTTTCTATGAAAGAATTGGACAAACGACCGTTCGAGTCTCCTTAAGTTAAGAGTCAATTCACAAGTGCTATGGAATGTGTATACAATTATATAATCATCTACCGCTAGAACTAAGAAATTTACCTCAGGAACTATTTTCCGGATCTTCTCCTTCCGATTTTCTGCTATAAAAATGCTTGATTGAAAAAAAAAGATAAATAATCTTTTCTTTTTTGGAATGCTGAATTAAATTAGCCGAATAGAAAATACCACTAGAAATTTAAGATCTAGAACTACTCTATTCGACGGAATAAACTAATTTAATTTCATTGTATTTCATAGGTGTACCAAGAGCTGTTGGTTAATAATGATTCCTACGGTTTTGGAGAGGAGGGAGGCTATAGCAATAGATCTGTAGTTAGCAGGATCCGAACTGTATCCTTTTTTAGGGTTGGTTGGACAGTCGTTTTGAGAATGAGTACCGAAATAATATCCCCAGTATCGGTGTCAACTCAGATGCACATGGTCTGAGAACGTTAGGAGAAATGTCATCCCCTAGACTTCCTTATTTACAAGAAAACAGAGCTCGCCGAACAGTTTTCTGTCTTGAACTTTGGGCATAAAGCTCAGATACCGCGGGATGGTCGGCGAGGTCTTTCTTTCTTCGTTAAGAGTCGAGTTGGAGGCAAATAGAGTGCCCAGAAGGTCTTGCCGTTTAGAAAAGAGTGTTAGAGTTTCCACAAAACTTAAATTTAATTAGTTTTATTCAAATAAGAATTTTTAATCACTTAAATCAAAAAAAATATTAATTGTCGGATTGATTGTCGGCGGTTTATAATTGGCTATTATATTATCAATAAAGCTTTTAGAGATGCTTATAAGTTAACTCATAAAATTTCTAAATCAAAAAAATGGATGAGATGAGGATTCTGTCCATAATAAATTAAAAATATCAAACAAAATACCTGACCCTGAAAAATTAATCTCCGCTTCAGTTGACTAATTCAAGGGAGTCTATACATATAGAATTCACCGACCGATCATATACCAGTGAGTCCAACTTTTACTAATATTCAACAGAGCCAAATCTATTATAATATATCAAACTGTATATATTTAAAGCAAGAATTTCACTTTAAATTTTCTAAATAAAAATTCGAGCAATTTATCAATTTATGTCACCGTGGCCATAAAATGTGTTTAGTTTGTAAATCTCTCGAACACTCAGAGATATTCGGTTTACGGCGCTTCATTGCAGTGGAAAGTTCAATCAAATCAAATCAGAAATATTTTTATTTCATGGGTAAATCATATTATTACACTTGAAATATGTCATATGTTTTCAATACAGCTCATTCGGAAAGCTTTCCTCAGCGAAGAATGATCAAGAAACTCTAAGGATTGTCTTTTCAAAACAGATTAGGTGTTACAAGTTTTTATTTATAATGCAATTTACAAATCATTTCAATTACAATATATGCGACTAATATAACGAGTAAGTCAAAAAAAAGTAAATTAATAACTATAAACACAAGAGTTATTGAGTACAGTAGATGCATAAATCCACACATACCGAAAATAAATAAAGGCATTATGCTAGCACTTTATTGAATAAAATATTTAATAACTTTAACTTTAAGATAATTAAAAAAAGGAAATAAAATATACATGAAGCAGACTTCCCGGTAACAAGATTATCCAGCCACCACAAGTAGCGCCCATTCACAAGCATGACGCATGGACCAGCCATCGCCTCCCTCGACCATATTTTAGGGAAGGGAACGACCCGCCCCACGTCGCCGCCACAAGCAGTGGCATTTAAGGGATCATGATTCAAGGTTGTCTGTCACGAGAAATCTACCGAATAACAAAAGAATGTTCATCTACATATTACCTCCGCAATACTTACTAAATGCCTTTACTTACCATTTACCATTTTGTTTCTACTAACATAAGTAACTTGTATAATTTGATTACCACTAATTCGAAAATAGCCTCAAGTTACTTTCATAATTGTTACAATTTTGTTAACTCATGCTATACTCGTACAAAAGGTATATGATTAAATATGCGAAACGAAACGAGCTTGATATTCTGTACACAAAGAACATTATTAATCATTAATGTGAAGGGAAAGCCTAGAGCTGTTTGTGTGAAGTATTTGTTTTGCTGAAATCCGCTGAGCTTAAGGAGTTGAACGCATTAACTGGAATGATGAACGCCGCCGAGTTACTTATGTTGTTGTTTTATTAAGCGGAAGTGATACCAAGTTTGTTTACCTTAAAATCGAAAGCGATACATGTAATCTATTACAGACAGACCTTGTTTGTTTTAAGTTATTAATACGCACAACTAAATATAAACAACGAAACTAACTAAACGACAAAAAATAAATTAGGCATATAGGTATAGCACAGAATGTTGGTTAAGTGATTATCTTTCACATAATTTTGCAACATTATAGCTCTTAAGATTTGTCTAGTTTAAGAGGTAATGTCCATCAAAAGCAAAAATTCTTAAATTTTTAAACATTTTATTATGTTTTTAAAGTACCCGCATGCCCTCACTTCTAGGATTAATACACAAATAAAATTCTAGCTCATTTGGGAGAGCACTGGCACGGAACGCCAGAGGTCGTGGGTTCGAGTCCCACATCGTTCATAAAATATTGTTTTTCAAATTTGTTTGTGCCTTAAATTTTTGACAACCCTAAGCCTGTGCAATACATTGTTTACATCATTTAGGGATGCATGCTGAAATATATGGAATAGAATTGGTTGCATAGGGTGCACTGACCTTGAACTGAACTTATTTTACCTCATAAAATAGGCGATCTCCAAATCTAAGCATCTCCGCGAAAGCGTTGAACCAGGCATGTAAAAGACAGTAAAAACCACACAAGAATGATGTTATACCTGGCAATATACATGCAAACATTGCACGAACAACTGTCCCAGCTTCAACCTGAAAAGAAAACATAATTTATGAACATCATAGCATAAAATTTATGGCTTAGAATAATAACCTATGAGTCGGCGGTAAATGATCACCGTCGCCTATGCAGAAATCACAGGAGGGATTCCGGACTCTAAAGTACGCGCATTCTTTGAAGGCACCCATGCCTGGAATCGCCGTTCACGATAGCAGATTCCACAGCTAAGTTGTATCAACTTGTAAGAATGTTCAATGAAAGTTGTTCTGTGGAGGAATGCGTATTCAAATGGTGGGGAAGATATTTTAGTTTGTGGTGTGAGGTTCGACGGTGGAATACAGCCGCAGAAATAAGTTCAAACAGCTCTTTGGTCTAAACACCAAAGACAAGCAATTGAGATCCAAGACGTAGTACTGGACCCCGACAGCAGCTCTGTGTTGTAACACTCTGAAACGGTTGAAACTGATATCTGGGTGAATCAAAGATGAGAGCAATACTCGCGGGATGAAATGTTGACGGGCCATATGAATGACCGCCAGATTCTTCGAAGCCAATTTGGATTTACCCCCCAGCTGACCGCAGTATTTCAACCGCTATTCTTTATGATTAGTGAGCTTTTTATAAATATACGCAAGTCATTATAACCCTGAAAAATCACAGGAGAAAGTTTGTTCAAAACTTTTTTATTCGTGTACGAAAACGCCACACAGGCCGCCAGATATGGTAACTAGAATTTTGATTACTTACTTTATTATATATTATTGAGAGTATAAATACAAAACATACGTAATGGAATTCTTGAGAACTTTAAAAAGGATATAAAGTACATTTTACACTTACTTTTGGTTCTTTTCCGTATTCGGACCAGTACGGTACAATAAATCGCTCCCAAATAAAACAGTTGTAAAATATTATAGCCGCCACTTCCAAAAAGTGAGATACGACCACGCTCCATCTAATGCGCTTTGTTCTGTAAAAACAACACATTTCTCCTGCTGAAATGGATCTCATAATAGAATATTTCTTTACATTAATCGTAGGATCCCATAAATAAATATGTGGGTGCGTTATTAACCTTTAAGGCAACGAGTAAAATTAATTGTGATATTGTGATGTCAATTATGATATTCTGGTCGGTTAAGAAGTTAGTTACTTGTGCCAATTTGGCAATGTAACAAAGTTTTTAGATTATAATATTTATTTATTTTTATTTCCAATTATTATTAATTGAGCTTCCTAAGCTGTGTTTCAACCACGCTTTTGTAGAAAAATAGCATTGCCTAACTATTGTACTAGCCTTATAAAAGTTTTAAGGCAAGCCAAGTATTGATTCAAATCCTGTCAGCAAAGTTTGAGAAAGAAAAATAATAGTAAGATGTATTTTTAAAAACTGTATTTTTAAAAACACGCTATTAAAGAAAATAGTTCTAACTATTATTATTTTTTTGTATATTAATGACATTTATTATTCAAACAAAACAAATCTTATAACTATATTTACAATACTACGACTACATAAAATTAAAACTATCATTACGTGAAAGCGTACCAAGAATACTCGCATCATTATCGCGTTGGATAGCAAGGCTGATCCGTTGACCGAAATAGTTGCCAGTGCTTGGGTTTCCAGTAGCCTTATTGAGGCGCGAAGATAGTATTTTGAATATGCTCCGCGCCTCTGGGCCCCACGGGCCAAGTATTATTTATTATTTACTTTGCATTTTTCGTCTTATAACGATGATAATGTCGTAGCAACGAATTAGCATGCGTCATAGACGTTGGCAAATAGACACTGCCGGTTATTGAACATAAAAAATTATCCTTGAGATTAATCCTTGAGCAATGTGCCAAGTATCAAATTAATACGTGATTTTGAAGATCTTCTTCTAACATTCCATTACATATAAACAGTGTGTGTGGATGCATTTAATTACTTTTGTGGTTTTTAACTTATTTTCATCTTACTATTATTTGAGTATTTTTGTTGCATCACTTCACAATTGTAATAAAATAATTTTTAAAACGTTGAAGCTGTGAATGTTGATTTAAAATTTCTCATAAAAGCTCAACCTTTTATAAAGCAACGGTAAGTGGTAAAACGTATAATTTGATCATTAATAAGTTTAATTTTAAAATGAATGAAGCAGTATTGTTTTCATTTGAATAAATTAATTACTATTGCGAGGCTTTTACTTAATTGCTTTTTTACAAAGTTCAAAAAATATTGCTCCTTGGTTGAATGAAGATAATTTATCTTACAAGTTTAGATTAGAAAATAGTGCACATTGTTTTAAAAGGGATTAAATATTCTATGAATACATAATATAACATGTAACTTGTAAAATTTCACGTCTTGTTAAGGCAAGGTTCCAACTTTGAAAACAATATTATATTATTGAGGAAGTGTCAATGCTTTAAAATGGTGTACGATTTATTGATGAATTGTGGTGTACTTCGAATTCGGCTACTGATGTAAAAATTGATTCTATAGCTTGAATTAACTTAGGTCATGTCAATTAAATAGGTATGTTACAAAAACACTTTTTGCGATACATGATATTTTAAATGTACACACATTTATATATTTATTAATAAAGGCTTACCAACTAAATACAATTTATTAACTTATGCACTATAGAATTGAACAAATATAATAAAATAGTTTAAATGTACTTAAATTATAGGTAGGCACAACATTACTATAAGAAATACACGTGATATTTTAAAATCTAAAATCTATAAATTTTGGAGAGCAATATAAATTTGTTTTTTAAAATTAAGAAAGTTTGAAAAGAAGATATCAGTGTTTTCATCTATATTAAAAATACAATTATATAATTGTAACATTAGCTGTAGAGGAGAGTTTAAGCCATAATTACTGTGGTGGAATTTAATGTGCATTGGGGAAAAAGTACTAAGCCGACAATTGAAGACAGGCACATGCAAACCGATTTGTGATAAAAGCGAAGGACAGTCCATATCATAGCTTAAAAGTTTATGTAAACACAGCAATTGTGAAGCATTTCTACGTATTCGCAGAGACCTCATTTGAAACGTATTTAATCTATTCTCATAGCTATCATTACGGATATATTTATTTGCAAAAAAACTTAACTTTGAAAGAAACTTTTTTTGTACAGATTCTATTCGTGATATATATTTTTTGTGATATGGGCACCAAACAGCTGAGCTATATTCTAGATTAGATCTGACAACAGAGTTAAAAAGTATCTTGAGTGGTAAAATACTTCTAAAATCTTTCGTATTACGGAAAATAAAACCTAGCATTTTAAAACTCTTACGAACAATGTGATCTATATGTTTGTTAAATCTTAGTTCACTATCTAATATAATGCCTAAATCTTTAAAATATTTTTTTTCAGCAATGAACACGTCATTTACCTTGTAACTAGTTTTAAGTTTAATATGTTTTCTGGAAAATTTTAAAAAGTTGCATTTGCCTTCGTTCAGTTCCATACTATTATTTTGACACCATAAGTAGATATAGTCGATATCATCTTGAAGCATTTTTTGGTCCTCAAAGCATTTTACCATCCTGTATAATTTTAGGTCATCTGCGTATAGTTCATATTCTGATTTTATTAATTTAGTGATATCATTTATGTATAAGGTAAATAATAAGGGGCCTAAGTGTGAGCCTTGTGGTACCCCGGATAGCTGATAAAAATCCCGAGAATGATAACCACTAACCTTAACCACAAGTGGTCGAGAAGCCAAATAAGATGTTAACCATGTCAGTAATTCATCCGATATGCCATAGATGTCCCTAAGTTTCTTTATTAGTAGAAAATGGTCCACTTTATCGAATGCTTTACTGAAGTCAGTATAAATGACGTCAACTTCATGATTATTACTCATTTCATTTATAATTATATTAGTGAAGTTTAGCAAGTTTGACGTCGTAGATCTTTTTTTTATAAAGCCATGTTGTTTGTCAGATAAAAGGTGCTTAGTTTGCCAAAACAAGTGAGGATATAAAATTGATTCAAAGATCTTTGCAGGAGTTGATAAAATAGTTATCGGTCTATAATTAACAACATCACATTTATTACCTTTTTTAAAAATAGGCACTATTATGCCTTTTTTCCATTCCCTCGGAAATAACCCGTTACTTATTGAGGCGTTATAGATGTAACTTAGTGGATATGACAATTCTTTAGCACAGTACTTATAAAATATTGGAGGAATTTCATCGCATCCTGCACCTTTATTTTTATTGAAATTGTGTTACGGATTATTAAATGGTTTTCTTAAAATAATGGTAGGAGCTCGCAACCTTTTATTTAGGCTGATTATTTCAGTTAATGTTTCTTTTTTGTTTGTGGACCGATTGAAATGAAACAAACACTAAATGGCAGGTAGCCGGCAACAAACCGCAATCAAATCGGTTTTGCCGATTCTGAGAAGTGATCGACAAAAGCAGCAATGTGCAAACATTA
>CATIXQ010000024.1:10219252-10301683 GCA_949711755.1 Leptidea juvernica
GAAATTACTGGGCCAATGGGACTTAAAATCTTATTATATCTCAAAGGGTGTGTGACGAATGTAGTCAAGAATCTTAATCGGCACTGCATTGTAATTGGCAGGTCGTCGTTGACCTACCATCAGATGAACTTGTGTCTTGCTTGTCGTCAATTTTTCTAGTTCATTCTAGTTATTAATGGTGGTGGAGTGATGATGGTATGGATGCAGGTTTTAGACACTTACCTTTGTAAGACATTAACTACTTCATGCCAGTTTCGGCCATTTTGTTTTGGTAAAGTTATTTGTGTTATACTTTGAGGAGTTTGAATTCGAAAGAAGCAGTTAGACGCACCAATTGGGCAAGAATGTCTAAGGATATAACTAGAAGAAAGGTTACCCCTTTACCACTTTTTGTGATTGGATTAACCCAATTAAACTTATATGGGCTGTAGTATAAATGCATGTCACGCAAAACAAACCGTAACATTAACATTTACAGCCAACATTATTGCAATCTTTTTTTTTTGAACTTTGCAAATTGGTTTTGAACTAAATAAATATATTTTCTTTCTTTATTTTTCTTTCAATCTAATTTAATGTTACCTTGGATATTCATCTCTGTATAAAAGCGTCGGAACGAAGAGAAAGTACAAGTAATGGCGGAACGTTGGTAAAGGCTTAGTGCCATTGTGGCAACGTGGCAGAAGTGACACCGCCGCAGCATAGATCTTCATGGCCCATCTAAACTGTAACAAACGATATTTTATTATTGTTACGTCGAATGTTCGTGAGAAATCGGGAGGTACTTACTGTCGTAGAGGCACCTTGGTGTCTACTTTCTTTCTCCGAAACAAAACTTCGTAAAGGATCGAAATTTAAAATTAGTTTCAGTAGTAACCCTACTCTATTTTGTTTTCGGACACATCGACGAACTTCGGTACCATAGACAATATTCGTGAACGAATGATGAACGATTGAAATGAATGTTATTTGTATCCGACTAATTTAAAGAGTACTATTTCATGCCAACGATTGGTAGTAACTAATGACAAACAAAAATATGTGTATTACAAAGGCATTGTAAACATGTCAAATTCTTCACGTGGAGCAGCCTCGATTAAAAGCATTTTGAAGCTATTTCAAGCAAATTTGCAACAAAATCCACACAAACAAAAATCAAAAGGAATCGTCAACACCTTTGGTTTGGTCAAGTTGAGATTAAATTCCGAACAAACAGTTGTCTTATTCAAATTTTCGTTCAGTAAATGAAGTAGAGTTGGTTGCGAAATTCAAAATGTCAAACAATGACGTTCGGGATTTCGCAACGAATGGAACCGTAGTAGGAAGCACCCGAAACTTCAATCGAAACTACGTTTTTTGTTGAATAAGAGTAGACCTTCTTGTCCTTGGAGTTGTTTACAAAAGCATGTTTTCTGATACATTGTTCGACATGATTCTAAAATGATTGACGAGCAACATTAAATGAACGCATGGGAAGAACTTCTTAACCGTAATGAAAAATAATGCATAATTCATCAACATCAGTCAATTTTCCATAATATTGTCGAAAGAACAACTAATTATTAATCAATCTATTAGCCGCGCGCTAGTGTAGGCACTGATACCTATTGTTCCCACGCCGCGGCGTAGACATTCAGAACTCGTAGACGAGTGACGTCCATGAAACGCTCAAAGAAACTTTATTTATAAATATACAATTAGTTTATTTATTTAAATCAGCCTTAGCCACTATTCATCGTGTTGATACCGACTAGTTTCGGACTATTCGGAGAGTTCGGGAACCCACTACACTAACCCTGATGAATGACTTCCGATTGGAACAAGTATTATTTAATAGGACTATTCTTATAAAATTCAATCTAGACAATTTTTTTAATTAATTATTTATATGCCGGTCTCAGTGAGTCATACATCTTTGTGCCGTTTGGTGTCGAGACTCTGGAGAATATACAAAGTACTATCTTCGCGCCTCAATAAGGCTACTGGAAGCCCAAGTGCTGGCAGCTATTTCGTCAACGGATCAATCTATCCAACGCGGAAATGCTGCCAGTTCATGGTACGCTTCCACGTAATGATAGCTTTAATTTTATGTAATCATAGTATTGTAAATATAGTTATAAGATTTGTTTTGTTTGAATAAATTTATTTTGACATGGCCAAAAAAAAATCTAGACAAAAGTTAATAATTATACTGAAAGAGCGCTCGTAAAGCGGGGTTGCACAGTTAGTTCACCATTGTTATGATGATACCATTATCATCTTTTTAGCTGAAAGACGTCCTCTGCTGGACAAAAACCTCCCCAAAGATCTCCAAGATGATCGGACCCGCGTTACCCTCATCCAAACAGTAATCAACGTAGTCGCTATTCGAGGACTGCTTCCCCAACGGCTAACTTGCGGCCCTATGTAGTCTTTTAGGCTATATGCCTTGCCCACTGCCACTTCAGTTATGCAATCATCAGTTAGTTATATTCTCTTAAATCTAAATGTTACTATTCACATATTTTGCATGGTCCCAATTGTGTGGGTTGATTCTGTTAAAATTGTAAAAAGTCCAATAAATAAGCTTAGAACTAGTTACTAATTTACATGACCCAAGAGTAAAAAGACAAAAGTTATATAAAAATGGATAGAAATCAATCAAAGCTGTTCGGATGAACACTTCTGCTTTTTAATCTGAGAAATTTTTATGCAAAGATGAATAATAAATACGAAGAGATGGCATCACGTGTTTGAAAACCATAAGGTTTCTACAGCAGCCGGCGTGCGTAGCCGATTGTGGCGGCTGTTATTTAGTGGTACTCGTGACGAGGGTTCCCCTGATTTATGTTACATTTCACTGGTTACACAGTGTTGCCACATTGTATCTTCATACATTTTCCCCTGCGTAATGGTTCGTCGGACACGAAACATAACCTTCCTGCACTAAACCTTTTTTATGATTCGGGTCTTTTACAACTGTTTTACTTTATGTGATGTATTAAGATACGCCTTGTTTTACTGTTAGGTCATATGAAATATATCTATATGTTGAATTGTGTGAATTTCAATATTAACATACACAAATATGTTACATAATAATGCCCCGACAGAGGTTGTTCTGCAGGTAATAAAAAAAAATACTGTTTTATAGGAAATTGCCAATAATATTTCAAAACATCAAGAATTATTTAGTAAAAATGCTCCCTGTTATTATAATGAAATTGTTTCACAGCGGATCTGTCAAACCGTGCGTCACTAAATTCTCTCATAGAAAATATGTCCATACAAAACAAATATTGAAAATAAAAATAATTATGGGTCCCAAAACGAAATAAAAACTATCCTATCTCTCAAGTTGGACCGAACTGCACTCCATGAAGTATTCCCCATTAAAATCTGTTCATTGGTTTAGGAGTCCATCGCGGACAAACAACGTGTCACGTAATTTATATATATTAAGATATTTTTAACCTCGGATAATTAATTTATACGTCCAGATAGAGTCTCTTGTTGCTATACAACCGATAAAAACAGGCCAGGTTTATTATTTTAGTGTGCGTGACAAGCTACGTCTTACACTGGCGATTTTTATGTCACTTTGTTTTAGTGTGCGTACATTCAAAATAGAGGTTACCAGCTGTCAACCCTAATTTTTTTCGACGCTTTCGCAGCTGTCACAGTCTATCTAGCCGTATAAATGATCTAAGATATTAACGGTAAATATGACATTGTTTCGTCTTCGTGACGATTTCTATTTCGACCATTTCAGTCAAAAGTTTCCACTTGAATGTATTAAAAAATGTCTGGCGTATTGCCACAAGAAATATGCATGTCTCAGAATAATCTATATTGTCACACTGGTTGGTTTTATTACCAAAATTATAAAATATTTTATTATTTAATTTTTGGTCCAATTTTGCCATATTTTTAACTGTTTCTCGTAAATTTGTAATCGTCACCACTAGCCAGGGTAAGTAGTAAGGGCAAGTCACACTTTCATTTAGTCGGTATTTTAACATGAATATACATATTCGATCGAAACTCGATGAATCGACATTCACAAAATAACTGTTACAGATTTCAAACTTATTATCACATTCTACGTCTTATAAGGCATATTTGTTAATCTATAGTTATTTCGCTCTAACGAGTCGACTGCTTATTAAGTCGATTAATTCTTGGTGCAAATGCTTGTGAAACAATTGTTACCATCTTGTCTTTAGGTGACCGATAAAGCGGCATTACCACCGTTCCTCTAAATTTAGGGTTGTCAAGATCTTGAGCTTACAATCAGGGGATAGTCTTGATCGTCGCTTAACTTCCAAAAATACATAAATATTGTAAATAATATACGGTGGGTTATCTGTGTAATATCGGTTTAGCCATGAATATTTTGATTTCATGTTTTTAATTGCAGACCCATACATCAAAAAAATAAAGACAGAACAATTTTATGATTATTTTAAGATCAATCTTTGGAATTATTTTCTATCAAGCCCATTTTGTACAATTATGTATCGAGTTAGTCCACAGTCTTTGAAATATGATGAATAATAACATATACTTTTTTTGATCTACTAGAACAAATAGTTTGTCCTAAAATACTCCTTAAATGACATCAATTTCAACAAGATTAGGTCTTGTCAGCCTTTTAAATTAGAAATGTAATAATCAGTTACCATTTCGCAAGTCACGGCGACAGCTGACCCGATCGCTAAATGCTTTGTACCCAAGTCCCAACATGTTAGACTGAACAAAGTTGCCTCAATAGCGAACAACCCGCCAGATCCGAGAACTGCCCATATTTTACATAAACCTGTAAAAATAAGTAAAACAAGGTCACAGACTAAAAGACAACAGAAACCCATACTCTTACGAGAGGGGAAAATAATATTTATGTCTCTACATGTCTTATTCTAAATAAAATATAATCTACAGACTATAGACCAACTTGTAAATAAACCATTTGTCAGTATGAAACTCTATAACTTTTTTGAATCATTATTTATTATTAACTAGCTGACCCGACAGACGTTGTTCTGTATATATTAAATAAAATAATGTTTTATATGAATTTGTCAATAATATATCATAACATCAAAATATACTTCGTAAAATATGCACCCTGCTGTCGTAAAGAAATTGTTTCACAGCAGAACTGTCAAACCGTGCGTCAATAAATTCTCTCATAGAAATTATGTATGGACACATCAAAGGAAAAACAAATTTGTTGTTTTTATTTAATTTAGCAGCATTTTCCTATTTATTCACATTTTAAACCTTCTCTGGACTTCCACAAATAATTCAAGACCTAAATTTGCCAAATCGGTCCAGCCGTTCTCGAGTTTTAGCGAGACTAACGAACAGCAATTCATTTTTATATAAATAGATAAACCAATAATTAATTGCCTTTGAATTATACATATATATATCATTATATTTTAACAAAGTTTTCTAGTTCTATACAGAATGAGGTTAGATAACCGATGTTTGAAAAATGCAGCCCATAAGATGAACCATACTGGACTGGACGCTACTACCCATGAAGCATTGTTTTTCTAAGTAAGAGGAGCATATAGGAGTTAACTGATGGCATCTGTAACCACGGCCCAACTCTCTTTTGACACCTGATTTATCACAAAAGCGCTGACCTCATACAATATTGAATAAACATAATATACATTATGAATACTAAGCTAAAACAACATTGCTACACGTGTTCAACGTTGAGTTTCTTGTGTGTTCTTCTCACGAGCTCTACTCTTTCCGAATATATTATGGTACATTCGGTAATTTATATGAAATATTAATAGTGATGATTCTAAAGCGCTTATTTTAAGGCCTAATTATTTGTGCAGTTGATTTGAGGCTTCTGCCTCCAATCATGGATTTATTTAGATCTAAAATATGAGACTAGTATGCCAAGGTTACGGAGAGATTTAATAACCAATTACAACGAGAAGAAGTGGCATGAAGCTCATTTTCACTTTTAAAATAACATTTACAATCCAGAATCACTCCCTTATCTAAGGGGAAGGGAACGCCCTCCCCCACTAAATTTTTTAAATTTTTCATTACTAAAATGATTTAAAAATTGTTTAAATCTAATCGATTTAAACAATTTTTAAAGAATAAATCAAGTTTATGTTTTATATGTTACATTTTTTAACTGTAGGTGTGAATTTGACGACCCGTATGGCTTCGTGGTTTGTGAGTTTGAACCCTTGGTTTAAATCTGGTAGGTGCACACATGTATGTGATGAATAAATCTCACAACAGAATTGCCAAACTGTGCGTCAAAAAATTCTTTCATAGATTTATTCATACAAAAATAAAATTTGAAAATAAATATATTATAAGTCACGAATCACAATAAAAACTATGCTATCTCTCAAGCTGGATCAAATGCACACACTTTGTAAAACATGACACGGAAGAGTTTATATATATAAAGAATAATTGTATCATATTCAGAACACGGACGAGTAAAAAAAGAAGACTCCGCACCGTGATATTATAGCAAGTGAAGCACCGTTATGCTAGTGTGTACTAGTGATACTCGTTACACAATTTTTTCTTCCTTAAATAATCATATATGGCCACAAATACTTATATAGTATCGATTTTACACTTTTTCACAACGCACGACGGCATTTTTAAAATATTTTATTGAGACGTAAACTGATCTGACAGCACAGACGATGACAATTCTCATAATGGCCACCTATCCACTGTCCCAGCCACTGTTCAGGCATTATCTATAAATAAATTTAAATGTTTTATAAAAAAATGGCTCTGTCGTAAATCCTATTACTCCACTGCTGAATATCTAAATGATCGGACAGCCTGGGACTAGATTGTGATTATTTTATAGCGACTGTACAATATTGTATATTTTTATTGAAAAGAGCGCAAAAAAAAGAATGCTGGGAGAGTTTCTTGCGCCGCTTCTTCTCTCTCAGAGCGCCATTTGTTTCCGAAGCGGTAGTAGTATCTAGTAGTATAAGAAATGACATCAAAAAGAATTCTAAAGGAATCAATTTTGAGAAAATAAATGCCTTTTATGCCTTTTATCGGCCTCTAGTAGTGTAAGTGTGTGCGTGGGGCTATGTATTTACACGTTAATTATTATTATAATTTATTATTATTATTTGTATTCGCGTTAAGTATTAACTAACTTAATGTACCTAAAACATTGTTTTGAGATAACTTTAAAAAAAAAAACAAAAATAAAATTTTTGTCACAATATCTTGAATAATCTCTCCAGACACATTATTCTGCATAATGGCAGACAAAGCTTACTAAGTTAATTAAGTCATAAAGCTTGTAAAAGCTTTCGAATGATATAATTACGTCTTTTTCACACAAGCGCACAAACCATAGCGTCTCGAAACTTGAGAGATGCATTAAATTAGAACTAACTGAGATCTGTATTTAAATTACTGAAGGCAATCATGGATTACGTACTTCACTACATAGTATAAAACAAAGTCGCTTTCTCTGTCCCTATATGTATGCTTAAATCGTTAAAACTACGCGACGGATTTTGATGCGGTTTTTTTTATAGATAGAGTGATTGAAGAGGAAGGTTTAAATGTGTAATAACATCCATTAAATATGGAGAAATACTGTTATTTTGAGGTTTCTAATGTGATGTCGTAAATAATTACAATTTTTCCGCTGACATTGCCAACGCAGGCTGAATGAACCCTACGAGATTTATCGAAATAATGTACTAAAACTCCGCTATGGTATATGTCTATCTCTTATGGATATCCCACAATAACTTTTTTTTGTCATTTACTTTTTTCGACAAATAATGGCTTATTTTAGAAGCGATTTTAACCAATACAGCATTAATCCTTATTTTATTAAATACCTTAAATATATTGTTGATTTAATGTAGATATATATGGCCCTTTACAGCATTTTTTCAGTAAATGACATAGGCTATATATTTTATACCCGTGCGAAGCCGGAGCGGACCGCTAGTATGTAATATTATAAAATGAATTTTTATATTGTATATTATATAGGCAGGCAGGCAGGCAGCCATTTATTTTATCAAAAGAGAACTTTAGAATTCTTTCTGATGTAATTTTTAATATACTAGATACTATTACCGCTTCGGAAACAACTGGCGCTCTGAGAGAGACGAAGCGGCGCAAGAAAATCTCCCAGCATTCTTTTTTTGCGCTCTTTTTAAGGAAATATACTATATTGTACTGTCATTGCTATTGCTATAAAATAATCATAATCTAGTCCCAGGCTGTCAGTTCACTTAGATATTCAGCTGTGGAGTGATTTATGACAGAGCCATTTCTTAATACAGCATTTAATTTTTTTTATAGATAATTTCCTGAACAGTTGCTGGGACTATTATAAAAGTGTATACATTTACCCTTAAAGCTATTATGTATAAATCTATTTCAAATAGATAAACCAAATAAGACAACTGATTTTCATTATCAGCGGGTCACACGGACTTGTGTGTAATTTGATGCATTCACTGTACTCAATAAAACTTGGGGTATTTTTTATAATTTAAGACTGCTTTAATATCGTCGTTGGCTTAATTTTGAACTGTTATGAAAGAGTTTTTATCAGCAGCGAGATAAAAGATATTGAATAAAGAACCAACCTGACTTAAAACACATTCTCTGTCGTAACATTGAAATGTATAGAACAGTAATATTATAATAGTAGGGGTTAATGTATAAAGTTGCCGTTTAATTGTAAATTGTATCGTACTTCGAATTGACATAGAACCTTTATGGTTTAAGATTTTTGAGTGAAACTTTTTTACATTGTACCAATGAAGTTCTTCTTTTTAATACTGTGCAACAATTGATTATCCACTTTCAGTTGTTCTTTTTATTCAGCTTAGACAAGAAAGATGGATGCTTCAAATATTCGAGTTATTTTTGAATACGTGTTCCGACGCGGTACTAAAAGAGCAGAAACAGCTTACAATACATTAACATTGCATTTGGAAATGGGGACTGCTAATTAACGCACCGTGCGATTTTGGCTTAAGCGCTTTCGTGATGGAAAAGTTGATTTGAAATATGAACCACGTGGAAGACCGCCCACACAGGTGAATAACAAAGAATTGAAAGTGATGGTGGAAGCAGAACCGAGCCAAACTACCCAGGAATTAGCGGTATGGTTTATATCGACTCATTTGCGTCAAAAAAAAAGATGAAAAATGGGTGCCTCACGATTTGACTGATCTGCAGAAAGAAACGCGAGTTGAAACTTGTGTTGCCTCGTTGAATCAATACAGAAATGAAGGAATAGGATCGAATTGTGACTTGCGATGAAAAGTGGATACTTTTCGATTACCGTAAGCGAAAAATACAATGACTGACCCCAGGTCAAACGCCACAATAGTGTCCTAAAGCAAAGCTTACAAACAAAAAGGTAATGGTAAATGTTTGGTGGTCTCAGCATGGTGTAATTCACTATAGCTTTCTCCGATCTGGTCAAGCAAAACCGGCAGATGTCTACCGCGACGAACTCCGAACAATAATAGCAAAACTAGCAGTGAAACAGCCTCGACTCATAAATCGATCTTAACAGTACGAGAAACCGTTTCAACTCTACAGGAACTGCAATTAGAAATCATTCGTCACCCTTTGTATTCACCAGACTTTGCTCCAACGAACTACCATTTTTTTCGTGATTTGGACAATTTTCTACGTGATAAAAAGTTTTCTTCTCAGGAGGTACAAAATGCTTTTACACAGTTTGTCGAATTTAGATCACCACAGTTCTATCGCAAAGGCATAAATGACGTTCCTATTAGATAGCAGCAATGAATAGCTAATACAAGTAATTATTTTGAGTAAATAAATATGTTAAATTTAACAAAAAAGAAACAAATTTCAAATTTTCAGTATAAATCGGCAATTTCATATTTTAACCCCTAATATCTATCTGTATGTATATGAAACTGTTTTGTATCATAAGAAGATTTATGATTGTGTGTTGCAAAAATAAATAAGCGAACAAAAGGACAGAATGGATTACAATTTGCAGGTTTTGCTTCGATTCTATTGATCTTTCGGATCAACAATAATCTCCTTTCGGGTCTACGAAGAAATACAAATTGGCTGTATTCATGGATGTTTTATAAATAGAATAAATACTCATTTATCTTTTCCATAAGTCCGTATGTTTATTGAATAAGTTGTTTACTTCGTTATTATAAGGGCCTCCCACAGGCTAAAAACATTGTTATTTGACATGAACTTTGGTCAATGTCTGGATAAATAGTGCCGAGGTGACAGATATAACTAAATAATAAAAAAAAAAAATTATTGGTTTTAACACATTCTCCTTAACAAATAGTTGCAAGTTCCTCCTTTTAAGCATATAAAGAATGCTTGTGCCACGAGGCTCCGCTCTTTCTTAGCCTTAAAATAACTTTGAGAACCTTATGAAATATGATAATACGTGTGTGTGTGTGTCTGTTTTAGCGTATGTATCGCTGGAGCAACTCAGTATTATCATAAAGTAGTGGTTCCAGGTGATCAATGCAACTTTACATTCATGGGAGTTTCTATAATTTATATGTAACTGTTTATTTATTTTATTATAAAGAAATGCCGCACGACAATAATATTGCATGCTGGAGAACTCCGTCCTAAATGGTGTATCAAAGGCATGTATGTCTTTCTACGTTTTTGTTCAATATAATAACTACCACTGAAATTTTTCTATATATTATAATGTAAAAGTAAATTGTATCTTTGGATTGTCAAAATTACAGTTATTTAATTGAGACATGAGCGTAAATTACGAAAGCTTTCGTGAAACACATTGACGGACAATAAACAATTAGATTCCCAATCGCCGATTAACACGTCGTCACAAAATGTCCGAGCGGCATTGTATATACGTACGAATGAATTTAAGGTACACAGACGTGGTCGCTAGCTATGGGCCTTATGAGAAAGCTCATGGTCGCTCAGAGGGCAATGGAGTGGGCTATGCTCGGCGTTTCTTTGCGAGATCGAATCAGGAGATAGGAAGGAGAACTAAAGTTACGACATAGTCCAAATTATTGCGAAACTGAAGTGGCAGTGGGCAGGGCACATAGCTTGACGAACAGATGACCGTTGGGGCAGTAAAGTCCTAGAATGGCAAACACTTACCGGAAGACGTGGCACATAGTTCGACGGACAGATGGCCGTAGGGGCAGTAAAGTCCTCGAATGGCGAACACGTAACGGAAGATGCAGTGTTGGTAGGCCCCCCACAAGATAGACCGACGATCTGGTCAAGATCGTCGGAATACGTTGGGTGAGATGCAGGTAATGCAGAGCCGCTCATGATTCTTAAAATACCTAAAAGTTCTGAGTGGTACTACAATTGTGCTCGTCGTTGAGCTTCATTTGCCCAGTAATTTCACTAGCTATGGCGCCCTTCAGACAGAAACACAATAATGCTTACATATTCAAACAAACAAACAAACAAATATTTATTTATTACAACAAAATACAAAATACAATCAGTGTTGGGGTCTCCGTTTAAGCAAAGAGTTGCCTGTAGTAGGAGGCCCCGCTCTTCCATAGCAAAAACATAATAATGAGGTGTAATAATAGATAAGTTGACCTTAACATATACATAATTAATTAACTAAGGGAAAAAAATCTACTAACAATAATATACTAAAATTTATTTTTTTAATCTAAACTTAATGTGCTGTGTGTGTGTGGGTGTGTGTATGTATGTATGTGATTGTATGTATTGGTGAGTGTGTGTGTGTGTGGGTGTGTGTGTTACTTTGAAAGAAAACTTAAAGATTTAGTACGTAACTATAAGTAGGTTTTCAGTGTCTTCATCATTAAATGACCTTATCCACTCAATTATTATTTTCTTGCATTCATAGTATGATTTTTCATGTATATTGTTCAGTTTATTTATTTTATTATACAGTAAGGCCGCACGTTTTTCATACTGTATACTTGCAAACGATGTTTTGGAGTGAGGTACATGAGCAACAGTGTGTTTAATTCTCTTATTTAGTAATGTACTATTATAAGGAATAGTTTTATGTATTTTTAGTACCGTATGTACTATATACAACTTTCTAACTGTTAATAAGTTACTGTCAGAATAGATGCTATGCGTGGGATGACGCCGTTTTTTAAAATACATAATTTTAATTAAAGCACGTTGCGCCCTTTCAAGTTCTAAAAATTTGGATTTTGCTGCGCCTCCCCAGATAGGTATACAATATATGAGGATAGACTGGACTAACGCTACATATATTTTATTCAGAAGATGCTTAGGCGTGTTTGCAGAATTTGAAGAATTTTCAGGAACAACGTGTCTTAAACTTCTGAAAATCCAGGTAAGTTTCCGAATTCTCTTAGTAAGTTGCTCAAGATGTGGGTACCAAGATAATCGCTGATCGATCACGATTCCTAAATATTTGGTGCTGGCAACTTTCCTTATAGTGGGGCATTCACAAGTTTTACCATATATTATGTTATCACACTTTTGAACTCTAATATCAAAGTTCTTTGGCTGAGAGGGATTAGATATGCTGAAACAGATATAATTAGTCTTAACTGTATTCAGTGTTAATAAATTCATTTGTAACCAATTAGCTACATGTATTATTCCTGATTCAGCTTTTTCTCGAACCTCATTCCAAGAACTTCCGCTAAAGACAATAGCAGTATCATCAGCGTAAGATAGTATACGAGCACCTTCTAAATTCATGTTGCAGAGGTCATTTATATAAATTAAAAAAAGGGTAGGACCTAGAACACTGCCCTGAGGAACCCCAAAAGATATTATCGCTATATCGCTTACATTCTCACCAACCCTTACTCTTTGTGTTCTGTGAGTGAGATAATTTCTAAATAATTTAAGCTGTGTTCCTCTTATTCCGATCTTCTCTAGTTTGTCTATAAGGTTTGGTATTGAGACGGTATCAAAGGCTTTTTTAAGGTCTAAGAATACAGAAATACATTTGTTACCTTTGTCTAATTGATCTGTCACTAAAGTTGATAAAGAAGCTACTGCAACCTCTGTCGATTTACCTCGTCTAAACCCAAACTGGAATGGAGATAATATATTAAATTTATTTAAAAATTGTACCAACCTATTATTCAGTAGCTTTTCTATTATCTTTGAGATACACGGTAAAACAGATATAGGTCTATAGTTATTAATATCGTCCTTATCCCCCCCTTTATGAATCGGTGTAATTATAGATCGCTTGAGGAGGTCAGGAAAAACACCTTTTTCAAAACATAAGTTAGCTAGATGAGTGATAACATGTACAACTTCATGACGTATGTGTTTCAAATAGCTCGTAGGTATGTTATCCCAACCCGCTGCACTAGACGACTTAAGACCAATTATAATTCTGTTTATCTCCTCTACGTCTGCCTCCAGTAAGATCATAGAATGTGGTATTGATTGATTATTGTCATTCTTTAAGGATTGCACAGAAGGTGGAATTTGTTGAGCCAGTTGTGTACCAATGTTAACAAAATAATCGTTTATGAAATTCACCGACTCTGATGCAGTATTTTTTATGTTGATTAATTCTGAGTTTGAATTATTAGTTTTATTAGAATATGTAATTAATTTTACATACTACTTACTGCTTCACGGCAGAAAAAGGCGCCGTTGTGATACCTACAATCTAGCCGGCATCCTGTGCAAAGAAGCCTCCCACTGGTAGATAAAATACGCTTTGTTTGATATTATAAGATAAATGCAATTAACTTTAATTCATTAGCTACAATGTAGCATGTAAAATCATAATTTTAATTAATCTATATATAGACGAGCCACAGTGAACCGTGGCCCGGCTTAAATTATTGCGAAGCGTACGTTTTGAACTTTTACTAAGTAATTAGTTCGGTGAAGGATACATTATTACAGCTCATTAGTTCATGGTTAACATTTCACAGCCGATCAAGTGTTTAATTTATAAAGGCTGTAAAGTGCAGACTGCAGAGTAAACGGCCCAGCGAACAAAACACTCATCACTCGACAACCAACTTTGTCTCAATTCCTTACACTCCATTTCAAGTTCCAAAGAGCTCTGGCGATGTGATTAATTCCTAATGGAAGCGTTTCCAACAGTTAAATGCTTCTCAACAACTCTGCCCACAGTTAAGTGACTGTTGGAAAAGCAAATAGAAGCTTTATAATTTTGATTGTCACGTATGTTATTACGACTTTATGCTAACATTTTTGCTTTTATGGTGTGTCTGGATAGTCTGAATGTGCAGAGTTCATGAAGTTAAAACTTCTGCAGGCGTACTGAATGTTATAAAAAAAAAATTAACAAAAAACAACCGACATCAAAAACACTATTCCGAAACAATAGATTAGGCATAAAAGGCATTTATTTTCTTAAAATTGATTCCTTTAGAATTCTTTTTGATGTCATTTCTTATACTACTAGATACTACTACCGCTCCGGAAACAAATGGCGCTCTGAGAGAGAAGAAGCGGCGCAAGAAACTCTACCAGCATTCTTTTTTTTTGCGCTCTTTTCAATAAAAATATACAATATTGTACAGTCATTTCTATCTTTTTATTCTTGATTCTTGGACGATCTAATTATTTAATCTAATTTTAGTTACGATAATTGTTATTTTTATGTTGAAGTTTATCCTTTACAATAAAAAAAGAATCATCGAAATCGGTTGAGGCGATATTGAGTTATTCGTAAATTATTCGCGCAAATACTTACAGCAAATTTAAGACCTATGGTTTTCACATTGTCATTCATTTTTTTTTTATAATGTTTGAACCGATTTTGATCATTATTTTTTTATTTGAAAGCTGGTGTTTTCCGTATGGTTCCATTGTAATTTGGTCCAGATCTGACAGTGGCGGATGCCACCAAATTACAATGGAACCATACGGAAAACACCAGCTTTCAAATAAAAGCATAATTATCAAAATCGGTTCAAACATTATAAAAAAAAATGAATTGAGAACCTCCTCCTTTTTTAAAGTCGGTTAAAAACTAGTTGGAAGTTACAAGATGTATTAACGATTTCCTAGAGTACTGTAATTCTCTTAAGAATTGGGTTGCAGGAAGCTGGCATATTACGTATCAGTTTGGATAGTTGATAATATAATGTGTTTAGTGTGTGTAAAGTTTTTGTGATTATTATCAGATTTTTAATATCGGGTGAACATTTACAACACAATATTTACGATAATCTTATTTTAAAAGCCATTCTATTATTATATTTAGAAAGAATGATATATTTTACCAAATTTAATTTTATTTATTGTTCGTTTTATTGTATGAAGTTGGGCTTTACCAGCAGTAGAACTCAAGTACTTAGTTAGTCCTAAAACGACGTTTATCACATACTTCGTATCTCTGGTGTCTCTTACTTTTCTTCTTTTCTCAATTTCTTTATATTTTTCATGGTTAAGGCTGGAATGCGGTCTTAATATTGCTTTAAGAATAAACTTTAACGGACCTACAAACAAACTTGGTATAAAGTTATAACTGAGAATAAACAAAGAATATGCAAAATGTGTCTCTTGATTTTCTTCTTTTCTCAATTTCTTTATATTTTTCATGGTTATGGCTGCAATGTTGTCTTAATATTACTTTAAGAATAAACTTTAACGGCCCTACAAATAAACTCGGTATAAAGTTATAACTGAGAATAAACAAAGAATATGCAAAATATGTCAACACAATGATAATTCAGTTTTCCGAATATAGGCAGCCTTGCAAATCAACGCGGGAAACGTTATACGTCCGGGTAAACCAATCATAAGTAAAATGTCTATTAATTCTAAACATTTTTATTTAACTTTATATACAAATGATTTGAGTTTTCTTTAGTGTTAATTCCGCCAATATTTGTCTTCAAACAATTCGACAGGTGTTTCGCCTCTACACGAGGCATCCTAAGGACGTGTTGTCTCGCCAATATCTGGCACGAGACATTGCATCTCGTGCTTAAATTTTCTTTAACTTTATAGCAAGTTTATTTGTATGTCCCTAATTAACTAACGGTACGTTTATGGATATTGATATAAATGATTAGTTATAAACGGTATAAACGGAATTTTGATAGCATACTAAATTGTTCAACTTGCAGTATGTATGACTTAGCAGTTATACGTCAGTCGCTATACCACATTTCTAAATTTAGGGCTCTTATGGTTGCATTGATGTGTTGTAATGTTTAGAGTATCATGTGTAGCCACAGCATGATTTCTAAGTGACAATGACTTTTTGTCTAACGACAGACACGTTGTACCAGAACCTAACTGAGTTTGTCTAAATCTGAGTTACTGAGTTTCATTTCGTTTAATTCAATAATGTAACATAAAAACAAAATAGGGCCCAATAATCTCCCTTGCAACACCGCTTATGTTACAAACCTACTTAATGAGGGCAAATACATATTAATCAAACTCGGCTATATAAACCTCTCACCAATAATTATCTCGATAAATTTGCTGACTGCAAATACCAGTGGAGCCAATTAATTAGTGAATACGGTACGCATAGGTTATACAATATAACCGATGAGTTCGTATCATACTAGTAAATAGTATTCATTGGTAATGATCCTTCATTGCCGTTATTAAAATAGATTATAATTAATGAAGATATTTAATATTAATATTTATGCTTTCAACTTTAATAAATTATCAATCCATACGAATAAACACTGCTTTTATTTTAGTATGTTTTCAAGGCATAGTGTAGAGAAATTTATGGGACAATATTATCAACTCTAAAATCTGATTTGACCCAACAAATATCATGACTATATAGATTTTTCTGCATATTAATTACGTGATAAAACTCATGTATTTAGTGTAAATGGAAATCAACAGTTTTTATAACTTTTGAAACTTTGATGTTAGCTAGATAATTTATACGTCTAGATAGAGTCTCTTGATGTTAGATTACCGATATAACAGGCCAGGAGTATTAGTTTAGATTGCGTGACAAACTATGTCTTACACTCGCGATCTGTATGACACTTTGTGTTAGTGTGCGTGAATTGCTCAAAATAGAGGTTAGTTCTAAAGTCTATTGTTTTTTCGATATTTTCACAGCTGTCATCAGTCTATCTACACGTATATCTAATGATGTTAGTGGTATATAAAGAGTAATGTGAATTTTTTTGAAATTCTCGAATTGTTTTTAGGTATTAAATGTCGACTTAGCTCGCTCGGGCACAAACAACGTTTCGTTTTCTTTTGTTTTTGACTTTTCAGTAAATTAGCGCCATCCACTTCTTCTAGGCATTATATTTTATTTTACCAGTAAATGGTGAAAGTATCCTCTTTTACAAATAGTTAGTCTAGCGCAGAGCAAAATAGCTACGTATGGGTAGGTTCTGTTGAGAATTATTAAGTTCTGTATAAAGTTAATAACATGCCAGAGTTGTCAAAAAATTTCTGAACAATAGAATATGTGTGTGTGTTTGCGAGTGTTTGCGTGAGTGTATGCTCGCCCTTCATCCCTCTAGCTCCCCGTAGATACCCGTAGAGAATTTTGAATCTGCGCAATAACAGTCAGCGCTAGACAACTGCGGCTAATATTTTCTAACCGACTTCAAAAATGGAGGAGGTTCTCAATTCGTCGGTATGTTTTTTTATGTTTGTTACCTCAAAACTTTCGACTGGGTGAACCGATTTTGATAATTCTTTTTTATTTGAAAGCTGGTGCTTCCCGAGTGGTCCCATTGTAATTTGGTCCAGATCTGACAATGGCATCCATGAGAAAACCATAAAAGTTTTAAATTTGCTATACGTTTGTGGACGACATGTTTGTCAAATTTACGAATAACTCAATATCGCGCCAACCGATTTAGATGATTCTTTTTCTATTGTAAAGGATATATCCTTTAATCTCAGATTTTAGTTTCTGATAATGGGATTACAGTAAGTAATAGTAATAATAATAAAGTAAATAACAATAACCGTAACTAGAATTAGATTAATTAATTAGATTGTATAAAAATACGCAATTATTTTTATACTTTTTAGTGCATATCATCATATATTGTTTTGGAATAGTGTTTTTGAAGTCAGTTGTATGTATAAGTCTATTGTATGTAACATAATCTTTATTTTTCCAAACATTATAAACACGTTTTAAGATAATTTGTTACTATTAAAGTGATATCCCTCTCTTCTGGGGTTAATTAAACTAAGTTTGTAATAACAAATTGTTTAGATTTGAAAGAATGACGTCTTAAGTGAACTTCCTAATATGAATCTATTAGGGTTGAGCAGGTTAGCAACTGTAAATGACATACAATTTAGATAAAAATCCTCTAGATGAGATACAACTTGAGAGTTGAACAATAAAAACCAAGATTATATATAATATACCATATCACCCGAATGGTTGGCTCAGTTGGAAGAGCGCTCGCACGGAACCCGAGGGGTCGCGGGTTCGAGTCCCGCATCGTTCATAAATTTTGGTTCAAATTTAATTTAATTAATAACAACTCAACAACATCTACCAAAAACCTGTGTAAGCTGGATTCTTTCAAGTACGGATACATACCACCGTACAAGAATGTAATGTGTCAGACTTTATACTTATAATTTTGTAGAAGAAACATTTATTTTAACTCGCCAATTATACCTTTAATGACGTGCGGTATTTTACTATGGGGATTACGGCTGCTGACATTGATATAGTGTTTGCTCTGCAAAAGAGAGCTGTTCGTGCTATATATCAGCTTGGTTATAGACAGTCTCTCAAAGAAAAATTTAAAGAAATAAATATTATGACTGTTCACTGTCAGTACATTTTTGAAAATTTAATATTATACCTTCACAAAAATCGTCACCTTTTTGCTCTTAATAGTCAATAACTAGTCTTTATGACAAATCTCAAGAGACGATTCGGGAGTACTCTGCGAATATGGATGAGCTACTTAAATTATCTCAAAGTAACCAGGAACGATTCGATTCCTTGATGACCAATTATTTGTGTGACTGCCAAAATTCTGCGAATTTAAAACCAGATAGAGCAGCTCTCCCCTTAACCGCTGAAATTAAAATCGGATCCAACACTAGAACTATGGGTAAAAAAAAAACAATTATAAAACTGTAATATTTTGTGATGAAATAGGGAAAAATTTAGGCAAACTACTGCACAGTAAAATAGAACACACAGTAATAAATAACTGCTTCCCAAACACTAGTTTTCATGATATTATTCCAAAAATATTAAGTTCAAATTTAACACCTGTAACAAACTTAATAATATGGTTTGGAAATAGAGGAGACATGAACAAACGTGACCTTATCAAATATGTTGAGACACTATGTTCACTAAATATTAATAAAATTGTAATATTTACATTCCCGTACAGCAAAAGCCTACCACAAGCTGAAAACGAACTTAGATATAATTTAAATTTAACATTACACGCTATTCTAAATAATAATAAACTAATTCACCTGATCGACACCAACAATTATGTTAAAAATAATTTATATTTGAGAAAAGGTAGTTACGACCTCTCAGACTTTTATAAACGTCCAGTAGCTGTGTCACTGTCTTACTACTTTAGTATAACAGCCAGGAATTTGGCTAACCAGAAAATGCACACTATTTGTTCTGAAGAGATTCGTGACAATCTCACATTGGGAGCTATCCCAAGTAATTTAAATTAGTTTATAAGACAACAGAGGATGTCTCTAGCATTAATAAGCTACAAAATAAATTATTTAAGACAACGGAATTATACTCTAGCAACACCAAAACAAATAAAAATTTATGTTATATTAGAAGTAGCAAAGAAAGAGGAATTATAACTTTAGTACATCAAAACATCCAGTGTTTAAGAGGCAAAGATTTAGAAGTAGAATTATTTTTGAACAGCAATGATATTGATATTTTATGTATTACTGAACATTGGCTAAGAGATTATGAGCAAATGTTTAATTTTAGCAATCACATAGTTGGAAGCTCGTTTAGTAGAACCAACTTTATTCATGGTGGTTCCTTGATTATAGTCAGCAAACAATTTCAGTGCAAAAATCGTAAAGATATCGAAGCATTATCTGTTGAGCGTGTAGTGTAAATATCTGCAATAGAGATAAAAAAATAATAAGTGTATGTGTATATAGACTGCCCCTAGCAAATTTTGAAATATTTGAAAAAACTATGGAAGATGTGTTATCGAAACTATCTCAATCGAAAAAGAAATTAGTTGTATGTGGCGACTTTAATGTTAATATTATAAATAACTGCTGCTTAAGTGTGCGATTGCTGAATCTGTTCAAATCATTCAATCTCTCTCATTTGTTTGCGGAGCCTACTAGAATATCTGCGATTAGCGCCACGTGTATTGACAATATATTCACTGACATTATTCCAATAAACAAATGTATTATTAGTAAATTAGACTCAGACCATTTTGGTCAACTAATAAAAATTAAAGACATCAGATCTATTCTGAAAAAACAAGTTAAATGTACTCCTGTAACAAATTATCGTTTAAATCAATTGAAAAATTGCCTCAGTTCCAATTCTCTATTCCTACCTCAACTTAACTTAGATGCCAATGCAATGTACAACATATTTTTTGAATCATTTACTAAACTGTTTAACTCTATTTTCATTTCAAAATCATTTATTCCAAAAAATACTTTTTCTTTTAATGACTGGGCTTCCGTCGATTTACACAAACGTAGACAACCATTGTATAACTTATATGAAGAGAGGCGATTTAATACAAGTGCAAAATTTAAAAATTATGTAAGGTTATATTCTAAAGAATTCAAGAACGATTGTAAATTAGCTAAGTCTCACAACATAAGTTTAAAGATTAAAAATAGCAATGACAAAATAAAAACAACTTGGAAAATTATAAATGAGGAGATCGATAAAACTAATAAGAGAAATAATGAATTCAAATTAAAGATTGGTAACAGAAACATAAAAACAGATTCTGAAATTGCAGATACATTTGAAAAGTTTTTTACTGATATACCGGTCTCTAAGACAAAATATCTAAATTCCTTACCTATATCTGCAATGAAACTGCTACAGAAAAACGTATCTTTATGTAATACAAACTTTAAATTTAAGCATGTTGATCGCATAGAGATTATTAAAACGTTTAGACTAATTAGCGTTAAGAAAACTAAAGATCTCTGGGGAATCTCTGTTAACGTTGTGAAATCTGTAATAGAAATTGTAGCCAAAGACTTAGCTTTTATTTTCGATAAGTGTGTAGATTGCGGTATATTTCCAAACCAAATGAAACAGAGCAAGATCACTCCTCTATTTAAGTCGGGAGATAAAGCTGACCCCACCAATTTTAGACCCATATCAGTACTACCAACCTTTAGCAAGATTTTCGAAAAAAATATGTTAACGCAATTAATTAACCATTTTTACAATAATAACCTCATGCATAATAAACAATATGGTTTTACTCAAGGTCTTTCAACCACAGATGCTAGTATCGAGTTAATAAGAAATATTTTGGATGCTTGGGAGGATTCATGTGATGTGTTAGGAGTGTTTTGTGATTTATCCAAGGCATTCGACTGCGTTCATCATGAAACTTTACTTCAAAAATTTCACCACTATGGTGTTAGGGATGTTTCACTAGATTTAATAAAATCATACTTGTGTAATAGGATTCAAAGAGTAGACGTTAATGGAAAAAGATCAACTGGCTCTATCATATCGATGGGTGTACCGCAGGGCTATATCTTGGGTCCTTTTTTGTTCCTAGTTTACGTCAATGATGTACCATACCTTATTCAAAATAAACATGAAATTATACTGTTTGCTGACGATACATCTTTGTTATTTAAAATAAAACGCCAGCAAATAACTTTCTGTCAGGTTGACGACGACATTGCTGAAGTAGTAAATTGGTTTAATGCTAATAACTTACTTTTAAACGAAAGGAAAACAAAATGTGTAAGGTTTACACTTCCAAATATAAAGCACCAACCAACACCTATAAAAATGAATAATGAAAAACTTGATGTAGTAGAAACGACAACATTCCTAGTCATTACATTAGACTTTAAGCTACAATAGGGTGTTCACATAAAAAACTTATGTAATCGACTTAGCTCTGCAGTATTTGCGATAAAAAAAATTAGGCAGCTGACAGATGTTGAAACGGCTAGACTTGTATATTTCAGCTACTTTCATAGTGTCATGTCTTACGGAATTATATTGTGGGGTAGGGCTGCAGATATTGAAAACATATTTGTGCTGCAGAAAAGAGCAATTCGAGCAGTCTATAAAATGCGTTCAAGGGATTCATTGAGAGAAAAGTTTAGTGAAATAAATATTATGACAGTACACTGCCAGTACATATACGAGAACCTCCTATACGCCCATAAAAATATTAGCCAATTTAAAAAGAATAGTGATGTACACAGTGTCAATACTCGAAACAAACATAAACTCGCAATTCCATCTTCTAGGCTCCGTAAAATTGCTAAATCTTTTAAAGTGGATTGTGTTGTATTTTATAATAAACTCCCAAATGAAATTAAAATGTTACCTATTAAAAAATTTAAATGTATCGTAAAAAATAAATTAACATCTAAGGCCTATTATAGCGTGAAAGATTATTTGAATGATAAAGATAGTTGGAATTCAAAATTTTGTTAATGAATATTGTTATACTCATTTGAATGCTATTGTAACTTTTGTACTTCATCCTGACTTGCACTAAATAACTTATAAAGTTTTACAGTGAATAAAGATTTTTTGACTTTGACTTTGACTTAGTGATTTTCATTATTATAACACTAGAAATAAGGGATTGCTTGTAACTAATTCTAGTAGGCTTCATAAGATACATAATAGCTTTAAGGGTAAATGTATACACTTCCGGCATTATCTATAAATAAATTCAAATGTTTTATAAAAAAATGGTTGTGTCGTAAATCCTATTACTCCACTGCTGAATATTTTATAGCGATAGAAATGACTGTACAATATTGTATATTTTTATTGAAAAGAGCGCAAAAAAAGAATGCTGGGAGAGTTTCTTCCGCCGCTTCTTCTCTCTCAGAGCGCCATTTGTTTCCGAAGCGGTCTAGTAGTAATTAGAAATGACATCAAAAAGAATTCTAAAGGAATCAACTTTGAGAAAATAAATGCCTTTTATGCCTTTTAATATTATTGCGTTTTACATATCCGTCTCAAATTAACATTATCAGAAAACGTACATATGGGATGCTGCTTATAACTCAATAAATTTCAACATGTGAAAATAATACTGCGGTCTATTAACAGATACGTCACTGGAAAAACCATTTATCGGACACTTGAGTGCTTCTTGAGTGACATCAATCTTTTTAGGCTTCCATACCCGCTGGATAATCAACCGATTATTAAGGTCTGCGGGCTTAACATGAACTCTTATAACCTAAAATGAAATGCTTTGTTATTTCGTACCAAGACGTGATTAGAGCTATCTAATTTAGGTTGACCTGAAATCAACTGATTAAATCGCAATGATGTCAATTGAATCGCAAACTGATTTAGTTCGTTCATTCATTCGTACCATGAGGTAATATTTCAACCTAAACTGGATAGCTTATGTGTCAAAGTGAGCGATTCGACAAAAATTGCTACTTCCTTAGAGGAAAGTGAATCGTGTTGTTAATAACTTTAAGAAATAGTTAAAACATATAGAAAAGGAAAATTTTTTTGATGAAAGATGAGATGAGAATACTTTATTGGACTTTTTCAACCGACTTCAAAAAAGGAGGAGGTTCTCAATTCGTCGGTATGTTATTTTTATGTTTGTTACCTCAAAACTTTCGACTGGGTTAACCGATTTTGATAATTCTTTTTTTATTTGAAAGCTAGTGCTTCCCATGTGGTCCCATTGTATTTTGCTCCAGATCTGAGGTCTGGCATCCATGAGAAAACCATAAAAGTCTTAAATTTGCCATACATACGTATAGCGAAGTGGATAATAAATTTACGAATACCTCAATATGGCTCCAACCAATTTCTATGATTCTTTTTTATTGGAAAGGATATACTTCAAGGATAGTTTGGTTAGGTTCTGATTACGGAATCTATGACAAAGTAACGGAACTCTTCAATTCTTAGGAGCAAATTAACGATACTCGGCCTAATCTTATTTATGCTATCCGGATATTTAAGTCATCTACAATGTAGTTATGGTCAAATAATTGTCGTAGTCGAATATGATGATCAATGGGACTCCTTAACTACTTACAGTAAGGGTGCGATCTGTGGGAGAAACAAGGAGAGAGCGTACAAGTCACCTGGTGTCAAGTGTTCACCGCCGCCCACATTCTCTTGCAACGCCAGAGGAATCACAAGAGCGTTGCCGGCCTTTAAGGAAGGTAAACGCGCTTTTTTTGAAGGTACCCATGTCGTATCGTCCCGGAAACGCCACACAAGGAAGTTCATTCCACAGCTTTGTAGTACGTGGAAGAAAGCTCCTTGAAAACCGCACTGTGGAGGACGGCCACACATCCAGATGGTGGGGATGATATCCTAACTTGTGGCGTGTCGTGCGAAGGTGGAATTCGGCGGCAGGAATCAGGTTAAACAGCTCTTTGGAACACTCCCCGTGATAAATGCGGTAGAAGACACTCAATGAAGCGAAGTCTCTACGCAACGCCAAGTGATCCAGCCGTTCACAGAGCACTGGGACCCCGACAATTCAAGCTGCTCTGCGTTGCACGCGGTCAATTGGATCGAGCTGATACTGGGGTGCGCCAGACCAGAGATGACAGCAATACTCCATGTGTGGCCGGACCTGCGCTTTGCAGAGCGCTAGTATGTGGGCCGCCTTGAAGTATTGCCGTACTCTATTGATGACGCCCAGCTTCTTCGAGGCCAATTTGGCTTTGCCCTTATGTATACCAATACAGGCTGTGGGAGTTAGAGGAGTGATCTCGAATCGAGGGGATACGACAAAAGGAGACTTTTTAGTGGTGAACGCACAAACTTGTGTCTTCTTGGGGCAGATGATGGATAGGTCCTGTTCTTCAAGAAAACTCAGGCGTCGAGAACAGACATCCTCCCTGACGTAAACGCATACGCCAGTACATGGTATAACGGAGTGTTCCAAATTATACCCCGGGTATGAAAGGTTCGATGAAACAGCCAGGGAGGATATCAGTGTCTCGGTTAAAAAGAGCAAGGCTGGCTTCGCCGTCTCCAGGTGAAAGTGGACGGCATTTAAATTTGAGCGAAGCCCCCTGATGTTGCAAAAGTCCACAGCGAGTATGGAGGAGGGTGGTTTGAGCCTCCTGCTCTGTTTGCCCCGAGTCAGCGCAGATTTGCCCCCTCCAGAATACGTGGGGCAGCCTGGGCAACCTAATTGTGGACGCTGAGAGACAGCTTCTCCAGGACTGGATAGCCTGGTACTGTCCTGGAGTAGTCCGTTCTGCCATTTGTCGGCAAAGCCGCGGCATAGCCGCTATTTCACGCCGGTTTCGAGTGGGGGAGTGGTATTTCTCCGTGCGTGCCGGCCCAATTCGGTTGTGTCCGTGAGGACCCAAAATGGCACTACCACTCCTAACCCTAAGCAAACAATTAATTTGTAATTAAAAGAACTTTATTTATTTATATTACTGTTATTTAATAATCACAAAAAAGGGCTTATTGGCTTAAAATTTGACGCTATAAAGCGCAATTTTAAATTGTATTTTCTATGCAAAAAAACCGCTAAAATCATATCATTTTAGGTTTCGAAACGCAACGCATATGGTTCGAGTAAGAGATACAAACTTATGCAACGACTGTAGAGCGTCATCTCTTTCTCACACCACGGACCACAGACAAATTTATTTCGTTAATTCTTCATAAGCGATCCAAACGCCATACAGTAAAAGGCACTTCATTGTACGAATTTTAGCGATTCAGTTTAGGTATCTAAACTGAACTGCCTCGGAATCGCATCGCTTATTCAAAGTTGATGGTAGGCCCTCTGATCTCAACATTGCAGTAGAACGCGATTAGAATACTTTGAACTAAGTTTACGCCCGTTATAGTTATTTATGCAAGTGTTGTGTAGTATGGGGTTTTAAAACACGAATATGGGTGATATCACATGAGTGTTTTAATACCTAATTATCAACAGTTGCATACAAAACTTCATCTACACCCATTATATGAATCCTCTATAAAATATTCAGAAACAGTTACCTTACTGCTAACATTAAAAAAGCCAGTCCTAGTAACCATTGCATCATCCAAACGAGTGTTGTAATGAAATTCAGTACAACATTACAACACTCGTTTGGATGATGCATTACATCATCCAAACGAGTGTTGTTATTAGGACATTGGATGTTTTAATGTTGGCAATAAGGTAACTGTTTTAGAATCTTTAATAGAGAATTAATGCATAATTTACAGGTTCAATTCACATTTCACCAACACAAACTAAACGCTGTTAAAGCCTAAATGCGTTTATACGCTGACCACCGAATTTTAAAAGTTTAACATGTTTGATCGCGTTCAAGAGCTGTCACTGCCGTTTATCTTATATATAAAATTCTCGTGTCACAATGTTCGTTCCCGTACTCCTCCGAAACGGCTTGAACGATTCTCATGAAATTTTGTGAGCATATTGAGTAGGTCTGAGAATCGGCCAACATCTATTTTTCATATCCCTAAATGTTAAGGGTGGTCCACACGAGTTTTTTTTTTTTTTTTTTTTTACATTTTTTTTTATTTTGTTGGATTATGAGTCAGCATTAAAAAATACATACAACTTCAAATTTTCACCCATCTACGATCAACAGTTACTTTTGTATCGCGATTTTAATATCGGCAATACAACGTTTGCTGGGTCAGCTAGTTGTTATATACAATTTTGATACTGGTAACAAAGCTATTATAGTCCCTGTAAACAGGATTGATGATGTCTAAATTCTTTACAATATTGACTCGAGAGTGGATCAGGGATTGGAAATAATAAATCGTTTAAAGGAACGAGTCTTTATTTGCGTTCACTTTTAAACCTTGCACTACGCCGGTCTGCCGCTGTTCCTCTTGTCGATGGCGGTGCCTTCAGCAGATCACACCGCACCGTACACGAGCACTCTTCTATCTTCTTCTTTCTTCTTTATCACTTTTAACTTTTTACTACTTCTTCTTCTCTAACTTCTTTTCCCTTTTCACATATTTTGTGTCTGCTGTCTGAACTGCCGTAGGCTACGCTTAGTACGGCTTATATACCCCCGGATCAGTTCTATTATGTATATATTACTATATTCAAAATGATTCTCTTCATTCCTTCTTTAAATTTAAATTGTACTAGAAATTTCTTTCAACTATATTTATCCTGCTTACACATTTTCCATCCTTTTTTTCTCTATTCGATTTGATCCTGAACTTACTAGAAATTTCCATTAGTTTTACAAAACTACAAAACCCAAAAAATTCCATACACTGGTAGGTGTATTGAACCGGCGTCGGAATACAGCGTCTGAAGTAAACACTTTTCCGCTGAGCTACGGGTATTGCTGACGGAGCTGTCGAAATTAACAATGCCTTGAAGTTTGACAACTCTCGTCAAGCAAGTCGAAGCGTTGCTACGCGACAATATATTGATGTAGTCACCTTATTTTATACTATATGCAAAGAACTTGGAGTGCACGGCTCCCAGTAAGTAGAACATCTTTCCTACTGGTATTGATTCACGTACGGTTTAGCGCAAGATGCATGAACGGATGTTAATGTCGCATCTACGAACAATTCTTCGTTCCAACATTTTTGTTCATAGCTTTGCCGACATCAAAAACAAAAAAACATTAGACTTGGTTGAAAATAATTTGAAATTAAATAATATTCAGATTAGAATAAATTATGATTTAATAATTTAGAAGTACTAACCCTAACTGCATTGTCGGCACTCGCATGGTGATTGCCGGCAAGCGTCCTCTGCTCCCCTTACCGCACCTCCTCTTTCCACTCATGACGTCCTACTCATAGATTTTTTCACAATTTTTTTAATTGTTTTTACTTATGAAGATGTTTTGATTCATTTAATTTTCTACATGCTGGGCATTGGATTATATCTTGTCATTTAATTATCGCGCGATCCATATCCCAAGGCAAGGATTTAATTTGCATAGATTATAAGTTACCCTAATCGTAATCCATATATTACATGCTACCATTGGAGTGATGTTTTCATTTAATCCATCTAGCCGTAAAGGATTTATCCGCAACCAAATGTTTGTGAAGCAGATTTAATAAATTGGGGATCGGACTTTTGGGCGTTTATTTACTTAATGGGTGTGGGAGGCTCCTTTGCCCAGGAAGCCGGCTAGATTATGGGTACCAAGACGGCACCTATTTCTACCGTGAAGCCGTAATGTGTAAACATTGTTGTGTTTCGGTCTGAAGGGTGCCGTCGCTAGTGAAATTACTGGGCAAATGAGACTTAACATCTTGTCTCATGGTGACGAGCGCATTTGAAGTGCCGCTCAGAATTTTGGGGTTTTTCAAGAATTCTGAGCGACACTGCATTGTAATGGGTCTCGTCCCTTATTTACATAAAAAAAAACCTTTATTAAAAGTTTTCTTTGGAGAATAATAAACGAGTATACCGAGCATCAGGTGAACCGTATCACCTGATGTTATTACCTCGGCCACGACCACGTGATGGGAAGAGGTTAATGCAACCGCCCATGGACATCCGCAATAGAGGGGTAGAGATGCGTTTATTTAAGTTATATGTATTGAATAAAAAAGTGGCTGTGTGAGTTAAGAAATTTCTCACAAAACGTGCTGTTGTAGAATGGTAAAGATAGTACTTGTATATCCGTACTTGATAAAAGAAAACATTGCAAGTATTTTTCTTTTGGAACGTTTCATCACACGAATGATCTCCTCAATCCATACTCTGTAGCAACATTGATATTGATATGAAATTGCCCGAGCAAGCCTTAAAAGGATGGAACAGGTTTTGTGCACTATGAATAAAGCTCAGACTGCTATGTCTAGCCAGTAGTGCTAGACGGTAGTGGGGCTAGGACTTTGAAAGCTGACACCCAGAAACGTCTTTGAGATGTGGTGTTACCGCTGAGTGCGCCGTATCAGCTGGACACAGAAAGTTCTGAACATAACAGTACTTCAGCACGTCGCCAGAAGACGAGTTACTGCAAACCGTCAAGAAGAGAAAAGTAGAATATCTCGGCCACGTCTTGAGACACGGGAGATAAAAACTGCTCCAACTTATAATGATGGCAAACGCGCGCTGGAAGAAGAAAAAAGTCCTGTTTGCGTAACATCCGGGAATGGACAAAGATTGCCAGCGTAGAAATACTATTTCGCTTGGTGCAAGACCGCGAAAAGTTCGCTGAGCTGACGGCAAACCTCCAGTAGTGGAGAGGCACAAGAAGATGATACAGCGGATACTGATGAGTAACAAAACCTTGAATTATTAACTATGTGTGTGTGAATTAATGCATCTACTGTACTCAATCCACTCCTATTTCTTATTTTTTAATTTACATTTATTAACATTCTCGTGTAAGGCATTGAGTATTTGACGTTTGAGTATTATTGGTACATCACTTTACATATATTTATATGAAAGTAAAATTATGAATCTGTGATGGTTGATTTAAACGAGTAGCAATAGTAGTAGTTCTTGCCACTTCCTCTCATCAAAGTTTAACCTTTTCCGAAGTGGTGGTAAACGTAAATAGAAAAAAATATTTGACATTCATAAGTTCATTTCATTGACCTAGATGAATAAAGTGATTGTGATTTGATTTGATTTAGCGCGCCGATGACTTAAGGTGACGGGGGCAGAGATCAGGAACGCTAGATCTTCTAGTTCCAGTTTTATCTCTAACTCGCCCGCGATTAAATTACATGGAATACAGTACCAGATAACAGGCGAAAGAAATAATTTCTCAGGAGGCTACAAAATACTCTCATTTTAAATCTCTGTATTATATTTCTCAAAAGTGTTTTTATGTCTGAACGCCATAACTCGTCATCAAATTAAAGACCCTTTATCTCGGGATCGCAAGGAGTAGAAATTAAAACTATAAGTAACTTTTAATTTTCAATACGATACCTCCATAGTCAAGTCTACAGTCTCTTTCAAGAGACGAAGTTCTAAATAAGCGTAGAAAAAATACGACTTAAATCGCAAAAAACACATATTTCGACACTCACATCTCACACTCGTTTAATCTAGAAATTATTTAACTGACTATGAAATTTGGCAATACTGACTTATACTACAGAAATAACTAAATGTAAGAAATGTATACTTATGTAAACTAATTAAAATAAACTACTGCAGATATGGTAAGAAATACAGGTGTAATTTCGCATACGACATCCTATTTGAAGAGGTTATTGCAATATATTAGGGCATGCGTTTAACAAATATCGTAATTAATATCAAAATTTAGTTGTAATTTCACAAGAACTTTGTAAGATTGCACCTTTTTTGTAACGCATCAGGTTCGGGAATTTTGTTAAATATTTTATTACCTGTAAAATATTCACTTTTGTTGTAGAGTCGTGGTTGATGTGGGTATTTTTAGATTAAAATTGTGTCGCACATTATGGTCGATATTACTACCTAATTTGTGTTAATAAATGTATGTTTTACAAAGGAATGTTACAATTTTCAGGATAAACAGTGATGTTAGGATTTTGTGTTCACTAAAATATGGGCGGCAACTATTAAGAAGTATCATTATTGACCATTTTGCCATACAAACTTTCTCGACTCTTTTGTTTTGGTTTTTAACCCTAGATCAAAATTATTTTCCATTAAGCTTAACATTATCATTATCTGTGTCTCTCTGGTTTGCTTTTCATAATATATTTGTTTTTGTAAGTGCTTGAGTACTTAAAAATAGCTGGCTTAATCATACAGTCCACAAACATAGGCCCAGTTTACAAATTCGACAACAATAAGAAATAAAATCAAAACATACACTATCCGACACAGAATATTTCCATCTCTGTCATTTTAGTCGGAACTGTTGTTTTTTTATTCCACTGATGATTCTTGGGCCCGCGTTAGTGCGACAGTATGTCATTTTAGAATTCTTAAATCAGAAAATTCCTCTGCTAATGACCTAAGATTCCGACTCGGAAAATAATTCGGACACATTTTATGTGATGCCGAAACCCCACAATATTATTATACAGTGAAGACAGGTCTCTCCATGTACGTAATATTGCTAATTACCTGGTTTGTTGTTGATTATTCGCCTTCCAGCAGCGTATATCCATATCCCTGGGTATACTACGAGAGCCAGCAACAGTTGAAGCAGCCATATTCTCAGGGCGCGCCTTACATCTCCAAATCCATGCACGACCGATCCAAGTCCGACACTGATTCTGTTCAATAATTTAATACGATGTTAGATTATTCCTAACAAAGGCGGAAAAAGCGATTGAAGCGAAAAATCTCACTCACGCGATCCTTAATCGCGTCAGTGAGATTTTTCGCTTACACCCCAATATTTAGCACAGCTTTGCCAACAAGATAAACAAACTTTATATATAAGAACTTTAGGCCTAGGTTGTGTGTCATTAAAAGATTCGCATAATTATCAATTGATTAGCATATTATAATATCAAAACATTGTTAAATTAACTAGTCAATGATTTGTTACTCTTCCCGAATAAAAATATTAATAAGTGTTTCGTTGTTGGTTCCTCAAATCGAGCGACGATGGTTGCGTACTAAGAAAATAACATGAACATGTGATTTCTTATTTATTTTTATTTTAAGTAAGAAAACCAACAGCATATTACAGATTACATAAATAACTAATAATAGTTTACAATAATAATGCCAATAACAGGTTTCCCTTATATTATATTTTATTAAATTACGGTTTCCGAAAAATTTCAACATGGTGCGATACCTACTAAACAAAAATGAGATTTATTTTGAGAATTGTATAGGTCGTTTCATTACATAAAAAAAACTGTTACTAAATATATACATAATAGGTAATACATAAATATGTATACTATATGTGGTAAAATAAATAAACATATTAATATATTATGTTAGTGCATCAGTTACTTAGATGTATCATTGAAAGTAGCTATGAGTTCTGATTTGAATTTAGATTTATTTATGGTGAAAAGATCTACGTGACTGAAGTTTGTGTTGTAAGTATGTATTGCCCGTGATATGAAAGTGTTTTTGGAATAGTTTGTATAGTGTAGTGGTTCATATAGTAGATTCGTGTGCCTCGTGCGGGTTGACGGTGTGCAGTATGATATTTTAGAGATCAATTTATCACAGTCGACAAAGCTGTTCACAATATCAAATAGTAGGCTCATATCAAGTAAAATGCGTCTCTGCTCCAACGTTAATAGTTTGTGCGCCTTACAACTGTCGTAATAAGAGCCGGTGTGTATTTTTTTACGGTAGTTTAGGTGGTTTAAGAATTTTTTCTGTATACGTTCCAAGCGTTCATTGTAAATTATATATTGTGGAGACCATATTGGACAAGCATATTCCAGAATACTCCTGACATACGCATAGTAGATAACTTTAATAGGTTCTATATCAGAAAATGGTGCGCAAGACAAAGCCCAGATTTCTTTTTTGCTATGTTGTCAATGTGGTCACAGAGTAACATTTTGTGATCAAAATATACTCCGAGGTCGCGAACAAGTTTGGATTTCTGTAAAAGTGTGCCATTTAAGGTGTAGTTATAGGGCTTTGATTTACGCGTATAACTGATTTGCACGCATTTTTCTTTTATAATATTCAAAAAGACAGTCGAGATCCTTTTGCATCAACGAATTTTATACTACGATATATCTTCTTATCGTCAGCATAAATAAGATATTCAGAGTAAGCTAAGCAGGAACCGATATCATAGAGATATGCATTATAAAACAATGGCCCTAAATGCGAACCCTGTGGTACGCCGCAGGGAATATCATCGAGATCAGACCTGTAACCACCAATCACAACCGCTTGAGATCTATTTGAAAGATACGACTGTACCCAACGAAGTAAATCTCCATGAATTCCAAGAGCCAGTTTGTGGAGAAGGATGACATGATCCACACGATCGAAAGCTTTTTCAAAATCAGTGTAGATCACCTCAACGTGGTGGACGTTGCATGTTAGAAAGTACATATTCGGTGAAGCACGCCAGATTCGTAGAAGTCGATCGCCTCCTGAGAAAACCGTGCTGTTCATGAGGAATGGATTTAGCAATTATATGCTAAATTGAATTGTTTACGATAAGTTCGAGTAACTTAGCTACAGTGCATAGCATTGAGATACCCCTATAGTTCTCAATCATTGTCGTGCTACCTTTTTTGTGAACAGGCATGATGTATGCTGTTTTCCATCTGTGTGGAAAGATACCTTCACTTAAAGAGCGATTGAATATGATTGTTAAGGGCAGGGCAAGACTTTTTGCGCACAAGTGCCAGAATGTGGAAGGAATACCGTCGTAACCAACGCCATTCCTAGTGTTAAGGTTTTGGAGCATCTTAAGAATAATGGTGGGATTTGTTCGTACGCAAGAGTATGCGTCTAGCCCATGAGAGACGTTTTCTGGAAACTGAACCGTCTTATGGTTTTAAAATTAGTTAAAACCGTCGCAAATCTCTTTTCCATCCACAAATTTGTCGTTGCCCAGACTTAAAGACTTAGGGTAACTGGAACCCCCTCGAAGAGCTTTAGCAAAAGTCCAAAATAATTTAGGATTTGATTTGATATTGACCTGGCAGTTTGAAGTAAAGTTATTGAAACATTGTTCTTGTACACGTCGCTCCCTACAGCGGAGCAATGTGAATTCGTCATAGTCTGTTGGGTTCCCGTATTTCTTCCATCTTTGGTGAGCTTTGTACTTCTCCCTGACAATTTTTATAAGAGCAGAACTGTACCTTTAACATGTTTAGTTATTTTAGGAGTATAGTAATATCTGCTCACTGAAAGCCAAACTGATATACTAATAAAAGACTTATATAGACTCAACTATAAATACTAACATTAATTCATCATTATAGTTTCTCTTATTGACTTCTCTACTCATTTTTAAATATATAGCGACTAGGATTTGGGAACCTGTAACGCATTGAACATAGAAATGAGGCACGGTGTCACCAATACCTACATCGCGTAACTTATCTAAGGGCCTTCTTGCTTTCCAGGGAGTTGGGTCTGCTTTACGACAGAAAAAGGTGTCACTGTAGTACCCACCTAGCCAAAGAAGCCTCCCACTGGTGAACTTAGTAATTAAATATTAATAAAGTAGAATACTGGCCTAACAGTTAATTCCCTTATAGTTGGACAACTAACTCTTTAAGTCCTCTGTAGAAATTATAAGGGTTATTTGCATATTTTGACACGGTTTTAGGCTGGTATTATGTGGATGTAGACTTAACGAACTAACGAAGGGATTACGTTAGCATGGAGAAGTCCTTTATTACAATCCTAGATAATGAATGAAGGAGTTAATTTGATTTAGCTAAAATTAATTAATTTGTTAATTGAATTTAATTGTGTTAGTGTTACATTCCAAAGATTCCTATAAGTATATATTGTATTTAGGCATACTGGAACAAATATATCGAAACATACCATGGAAAGTGATCACTTATATATTGGGTCTTTAAAGGTCAACAACGTATCTCTCAATCTCTGGTTTTGCTGATCACTACTTCCCATTACGTGAATTTCTAGCCCGTTTGCTCGCTCTCATATATATTTTTAACTTATTTGACAAACAGGAGGTTTTTCTTAGATAGTCTTACGAATTTATTTTAATCGAGGTGCCATACGGCTACGACACTTTATCGATCTTGAAAAACACTTCACTTCACCAAGGTCAGCCATTTCACCCGTATTTTCGCTGGTCAACACGTAGTGCACCTTCAGATGTCTAGGATCGGAAATGATAAAGTAAAATCTTCGTTTTTGGTAAGCCATCTCACGCGCGCCCGAAAGGCGCGTGGGATTGATGATTAAGGCTACTAGCCTCCTGCATCAGGTTGCAGTTGTTGGATATTAATATGTCCAGATCTTCTGGGTGGGGTTCTTGCGTTTCCCTATGACGATATTTCCTTCCATTTCTTTCTATGTTTTCTTAATGGCTTCTTATGGAGACCTCACTCGTCCGTAGCAATCAAGCCCCGTAGAAAGGATGCACGGGGCAAACAGCTGTTCGGCGAAGTTATGCTGCTTCATAGGTTACCTCGGTTTAGGCTACCCAGATTTCCCAGGTCTAGGCTACCCAGATTTCTTAGGTAGCTATAGGTTCCTTCAAACCAGCACGTGTTACCGTACTTACCCAACTGTTGTGTCTCCTCTTCCGTCTAGACCCAGCAGCCTATGTTGCTCGACGGGTGGGGTCCACCAAGCTGGGTGCGATCCACCATATCGTACGCAAACCAACTGCCGGTGGCAGCCGTGCGACGATTGTAGGAAGTCCTGGCAGTGGTGGCACAGTGTTAATCCTTTCTTCGCGCGCCACGGTTCGACCTTGACGCTCACCATGTTGTGTAACTCAGTTATGTTATATATGACGGGGGTTATTCCGGGAGTTCACTTCAGTATTCTAGTAGGCGTCCTCTTGCTTCCACTTGCCGGCACTACTCGGGGCTGTACCCCAGTGAGCGCAAAGCTTCTTCAATCTCTGCCGGATCAGTTCCGTTCGGCAGGCAATTCTGCGATCTGCCGAAAACGAATAACTGAATCAAGGCAGCTTGAGAGCATCCTAGTTTTGAGAGGTACTCCTGTAGTTCTGGGAATTCTGCCTCGTTGGCATTAAGCGGATCCCTTTACCGAAAGGACGGGCATCCAGCCTACCCAACTTCTCAAGCAAGAACCTGAAGTGATGAGTCCAGTTGGGTAATTCTTAAACTACCAGTTGCAGAATTCTACCCTTTCGGGTAGTGGCGGCTGCTGTGAGGCCGGTTTTGGCCGTGGGACTGCCCGTCAGGGATTTCTTTTTGGCGGCCGGGGGGAAACGCGATAGCTAGTGCCGTAACCTACCTAAAGGTTAAAGCTATTATTAATCGAGATACTGTCATCGATTAGAAATCGTAATCGTATGGTATTATCGATTAGAATAAAATCTTAACAATAGTCAGGGATTTTATTACATATACAGTAGTAGCAAACGAGACTAAATCAATCACCGCTGTGCTTGATTGAGTCTTGAAATACTAAATAATACATGCAAAGCATTATGTTATGTTTTTTAAAGTGATAACCCTCACTTCTAGGACACAAATAAAATTTTAAAAACAAAATTTTGTGAACGATGCGGGACTCGAACTGTAGATGAAGCCACAACCTGAGAGTTGAACAAGGCAAACAGAATTTTATAGCGAGGCGGTATTCGATCGGTTAGCTCAGTTGGTTAGAGCACCGGCACGGAACGCCGGAGGTCGTTCGAGTCCCGCATCGTTCATAAAATTTTGTTTTTCAAATTTAATTTGTGTACATGCAAAGCATAGACGTACAATAAACATATACATTCGCAATCACGCTCAAAAATTGTCTGAAGCAAAAATCTGCCGAAGCGTCTTTTCAAGTCAGTCAAGTTGTTTATTGTACGCACTGACCTCTACTATATACCACTGCTCTGGCGGCTGTCAAAGTGCTTTTGTGCCTGTTTAATATTCGCCATTTAGGCGCTGTTTGCCATGTAGCGAGAGTCTACGGTACTAAAACTAGTGAAGACTAGATGGTGCGTATTAAGCATCAAAATTAGTTCTCTGGACACTCGCGAGTGGTGCTTCAAATAGGCACAAAGAATTTGCTGTCAAACATATGCAACAGCCTGTCCAGTAGTATATAATAGAGGTCAGTGATTACGTCAACAATGCAAAGTTAATAGTTTTACTTGCTTTCCACGTTCCACGAGGTCGTATATAACGGTGTCACACAGCAATACCACAACAATTGCCACGAAAATGTGGTATATTGCTCTTATGTGAAGAGAATTTTCTATAAGAACAGTCAATGGCGATTCTCGCGCCACGAATTCTGATTTTTCTTCCTTCTCTTGTGTGGCTTCTTTCTGTTGTTGCTTTACCACTGGATATCTTCTACGAAGGGCGCTATCGATTTCATCCATTTTAATGGGTTTCATTGTAACCTTAAACAAATATATGTTGTTTTATTACACAGTTTTATAACCGGGACAGTATCAATGGCGAAATCAGAAATCATACAATATATTTTTAAAGTTCTGCTGTCCCGGTTTTCATTTTATAGGATTCATTCAAATTATTTGACAATGGCAATTGGCTATCACAAAATATATTTTCAAATTCAAATAAATATTTATTCACTGTAAAACTTTATAAGTTATTTAATTCAAATCAGGATGAAGTACAAAAGTTACAATAGCATTCAAATGAATGCAACAATATTCATTAACAATAAATTTAGAAACATTAATCCGAACTATATTTTTTAATACTATTATATCATTGTCTTTTTATCATTCAAATAATCTTTCACATTATAATAGGCCTTAGATGTTAATTTATTTTTTACGATACATTAAAATTTTTTCATTGGTAATGTTTTAATATCATTCGGGAGTTTATTATAAAGATTAACACAGTCCACTTTAAAAGATTTAGCATTTTTACGGAGCCTAGTATATGGGATTGCGTGTTTATGGTTGTTTCGAGTATTGACATTATGTACATCAATATTCTTTTTAAATTGGCTAGTATGTTTATGAGTGTACAAGAGGTGCTCGTTTATGTACTGGCAGTGTACTGTCATAATATTTATTTCACTAAAAATTTCTCTCAATGAACCTTTAAACGCATTTTATAGACTGCTCAAATCGCACTTTTCTGCAGCATAAATATGTTGTCAATATCTGCGGCCCTACCCCAAAATATAGTTCTGTAGGAAATGACACTATGAAATAGCTGAAATACACAAGTCTAGCCGTTTCAACATCTGTCAGCTGTCTATTTTTTTTTTGCAAATACTGAGGAGCTTAGTCTATTACATAAGTTTTTTTTATATGAGCTCCCCATTTTAGCGTAAAGTCTAATGTAATACCTAGGTGTGTTGACGTTTCTACTACAACAAGTTTGTCAATATTAATTTTTATAGGTGTTGGTTGGTGCTTTACATTTGGAAGTGTAAACCTAATAAATTTTGTTCTCCTTTCGTTTAAAAGTAAGTCATTAACATTAAACCAATTTACTACTTCAGCAATGTCGTTGTCAACCTGACAGGAGTTTTTTTGCTTGCGTTTTATTTTAAATAGCAAAGATGTATCGGCAGCAAACCGTATAATATCATGTTTGTTTTCAATAAGATATGGTAAATCATTGACGTAAACCAGGAACAAATATGACCCAACATTGAGCCCTGTGGTACACCCATTGATACGATAGAGCCAGATGATCTTTTTCCATTAATGTCTACTCTTTGAATCCTAGTACTTAAACGCCATTTTATTTAATCTAGAAAAGCTTTTATAACCCCGTACTGGTAATTTTTAAACAAAGTTTCATGATGGACGCAGTCGATTGTCTTGGATAAATCAAAAACACTCCTAATGCCTCACACGAATCCTCCCATGCATCAAAAATATTCCTTACTAACGACCGACGTTGACCTTGAGTAAAACCATATTGTTTATTATGCATGAGGTTATTATTGTAAAAATTATTAATTAGTTGCATTACACTTACAAGTTGGTAGTACCGATATGGGTCTAAAATTCGTGCGTCCAAACAGTGTAAACTTTCTTTAGTCTATACCTATCGCTGACCTGTATAAATACCACTGGACACGATGTTCCATATGTTTGACAGCAATCTATATGTTTTTGGTGCCTATTTGAAGCGCCACTCGCGAGCGTCTAGAAAACTAATTTTGACGTATAATACAAATGGCTGCGAAGGAACGTACAATACTCTGAAGTACCTTACATTTTGAATAAATTTCGTTCGTTTTCCGTGTTATTTATACTTCAAGAATCAACGTAATAAAGTACACAATTTTTTATGTAAATAATTTTCAACCATCTATCGATGTTTGGTGAGATTGTCATCACTAGTTTTAGTACCGCAAACTCTCGCTACATGGCCAACAGCGCCAAAATGGCGAATATCAAACAGGCAAAAAAGCACTTTGACAGCCGTCAGTCCAGTGGTATATAGTATAGGTCAGTGATACCTATCCAATAGTATCTTACATTATAATATCCATCAAACAACCATAGACACATATACCACACATCTATTTATGAGAGCAACACGTACACATCAATTATTTGCTTTAACAACATTTCGCACTAAAGTTGGCTGTCGCTGCCCTATCTATAGGGCTGTAGATTTATATAGTAAAATTTTGATGATATTGATATTTCTAAACACAGGCGCTTAGTTATAGATAAATTGAATTCGTTTAATAAATAAGGTATAAAACTGTTTGCTTCATAAAAACATCTCGTAAACTTTGTTACTTGTTAACTTAGTTAAAGTACTTAGCTTATAAAGATATACCTACAAAAATGAGATTGTTAATGACCCCAGTATTGTAAGTACTTACTTATAGATAGATAACGGGGTTGATTGAACAAATACCTAATTATTTGAACATTTAGTTATAAGTAACAATTTTTGGTTTTTGTCCTAAATAAAATAAGAGTAAATAACCACAATACTTTCAGATGATAATAAATCATTTCAAGTAAGTCTCCGAAAGTTCAAAAAACTCCCTATGATAAATACGGCAAAACTCACTTAGTAAAATATTTACATCAATATAAACAACTTTATAAAAGAGTTCTCAACTACTTATACGATAAAGAATATCAATTTTAACTTGCTTAGCGATAGCAAACTTATTTGTGTTATATAGTCCAAATTTTTATAAGCTTACATACAAAATAATGCTTAAATATGTACATACTTACTTTAGTGCAATGTCAATATTGTATTTGCTATCAAACAGAATATATGTAGTGGTAATTTTCCAGAGAAAATATTGGCACTGACTATTAGCAATTGTTTGCGCACTTAAAATTATCACACAAGCATCGTTTACATTTGAACTTTAATGTTTATGTTTGAACTTTAATAATCACATTAACGTTATATTTGACCTACATAATATAACCTCTATGAAACAAATGGTTTAATTTCGTGAGTGCAATTAACAATACACAATTAACTCGCAAGAACATCTAAATAGAAATAAGTTATATTGAGATGTCAGCAGTGCTAATTCAACTCGTGTCAAGAATTGAACTTATGTTAATTGTTTTCTTTATCAACGATGTTTTTATGTTTGCAACATTGAAATACGATCGCTTATACTAGGAGAGTGTATTCCAAGACTTCGATAATAATTAAGATTATATTTGGGACATTCAATATCATGGTAAGTTTCTTTAGTCGATTAATCGATAATTAAATCTTATTTCTGGTTCTAGCTAAGTGCGAGCTTTTTTTATGGAAAAGGAGGAAAAACAAGCGTACGGGTCACCTGTTGTTAGGTGATCATCGCCGCCCAAATTCTTTTGAAGGCACCAAAGGAATGACAGGAGTGTTGTTTGGCCTTTATGGAAGCCCGTGTCGTATCGTCCTGGAAACTAGGGAGCTCATTGCACAGCTTTGTAGTAGGGTAGCTCCTTGAGAACCGCACAGTGAAGGACCACTTCACATCCAGATCGTGGGATGATGGATATCATCCCCACGATCTATAGTTTGTGGCATGTCGTGCGAAGGTCCATAGTTTGTGGCATGTCGTGCGAAGGTGAAATTCGGCTGCAGGAATCAGGTGCAATAGCTCTTCAGAACACTCTCCGTGATAAATGCGGTAGAAGTTAAACAATGAAGTACGTTGCTTCTACGTAACGCCAAGTGATCCAGCAGTTCACAGAGCACTGGGTTCCCGACAATTCGAGCTGCTCTGCGTTGCAAGCTGTCAAACGGATCGAGCTGATACTAGTGAGTGCCACACCAGAGATGGCAGCAATACTCCATATGTGGCTATGCACTTTGTAGAGCACTAGAATGTGGCAGGCTTGGAGTATGGTCGTGCCATATTTATGATGCCAAGCTTCTTTGGAGCCAATTTGGTTTTGCCCTCCAGATGACCGTGGAATTGGCAATCGCCCGAGATTTCGAGACCCAGTATTTCGATACTATGTGAGGCTTTAAGGGAAGTGTTGTCAAAGAGCGGTGATACGACAAATGTTTTTTTTAGTAGTAAACGCTTAAACTTGAATCTTTTGGTAATTGAAATGGACAAGGTTACAATTTACTCCAATCCTGGACCTTCTCAAGAGAGCACTTGACAGTAGACACAAGTTTCTCCCGGCACTGGTCGACGATTACCCGAGAGAGATCAGCATGGCCCGTGTAAACGGCATCAACAGTGCTGTCGTCTATGTGTATGTTGGAGGTATCCTACATATCCAGCGTTCATGGGCTTCACGCCCAGTGAGGAAGCTGGAGGTCCGTATCGAGAGAAGCGCCTTGTGCCGTACACTATCAAAGCGTTCGCTATGTCCAGGCTAACTGCCAGGCCTTCCCACTTGCTTTCGATAGCCACTGCCCACCTATGTTTTAGGTATACCAGTAGATCGCTTGCGGATTGATCATGGCAGAAGGCATACTCTCGATCGTTGATCTACTGGTGACTTCTAGGTATACCAAGAACTGGCGGTTAATTATGTTCTCCATGGTTTTGTAGGCCATCCGACTCGCTCGACTTCCTTACGTTAAACGAAAACAGAGGTTGCCAAACAGTTTTCTTTCTGAACTGTACTTCAGGTTTAGAGCTCTGACACCGCTCTTTTTCCGCTGTCGTCAAGAGTCGAGTTGGACACAAAAAGAGCACACAGAAGAACGGCTTTCTCTTTTGCCGTATGGGCCAGGGTGTCATTCTTCATGTGCAGCGGTGGCAGGGACGGCTGGTTGAAGTTACCAAGTTACCTTTACCTCTGTTTTGAGATGTCCGATAGGCTTTCTCGCTCCTACACACATCGAGGGACTCTGCAGGCTATACTTGCATAAAAAATGTCCGAAAACGGCAAGTGGTGCAATACACTACATTTTTCAGATACACCAAAATCAGAAGTGCCGTATGGCACACTACGCCCTGACGAAGTTCTGACCCTCATTTGGTTTATAAGATGGTTTGTTTTGCATGTTCTTATAGCTTGTTTCCATAACTTTCTTAGACATTCAGTCAAATCATCATAATTATAAGCAATCTATTAAAACAGGTAAAATAATTTTTGACAGGCTTCTGAGGGCGCTCCAAATTCGCGCCGATCCATAGATCGATCCATAGATCCATCGATCCATAGATCGCGGTATGCCATAGCATACCGCGGCGGGGGGACACTTGACGATTTCGGAAGGTTAATCAGCAACAATTTTGACAGGAACTTAAATTCCTCGAATTCTTATTACCTATTCGTACAGATATACCCACAAATTTTAGAGATTGCAATTCCCAATTAGATTGTTGTTTGCAATCACCATAAACAAGGCTCTTCAGCCATATTAGAATAAGCAAGGTGGGTTGACCATGGTTAATTTTCTAAATTATGTGGAATATACAGAATCGATCGCAGGAGAGACTGTCGTGCAAGACATAGAATTTTGCATATTTTGATGTGAATTCCAAAGTGTAAAAAAGGGACCATCTCTAAATCTGCACCTAAAATGTTTAGGTCAAACATTCTTGTTATAGTAAATATAGTTTTAAATAAGATGGGTCACTGGGGCTATATTAGGTATCACCAGATTTAATAGACATTTCTAGAGACTAACCTTAAAGACATACTTGTAATTTTAGTGCGTATAAATTTAATAAAGCGGATGATTTACTATAATTTAGTGACGTTATAAAAGCGTAGGTTCATTGTCTATTTAGTTTTACAGCTTCACGCGTGTTTATGATCTTATATAATATCACGTAAAACTGATCGCAGAGACAGTATTGTCAGTTTTATTCCTGTCAATATGGGGCTTTATGATCTGTAATAAAATGGTGGAAAGATTACGTTATTTGATATTAAATATACAATACAATATGTTGTTGTGTCAAATGAGTAATCATTTAATGTTGTTAGTCGGTACTGTTAAATATTCAGAAGGTTGTGAGGGTAAACGAAGAAGGAATACAAAGCGACGAGGACCTTTGGCATTCAATTGATGGAAATTGTAAGCTCAGGGGTCGTACGAGATTTGCTTTGTGCCTGTTATTGACACAAGGGCACTTTGATTTCAGTATACGCAATTATATTACATAATCAAAAGTCAGAATAATAGATTTTAAGCATAATAATATGAGAAAATACAAATGCGACAATGTAATAAAAGTACAAGTATAATAGTATAATTCTTGTGAAAAAAAACTGAGATGTCCACCCTCTTGTATAAGCGCACCTCATGATCAGTCACAACCATAGCCATAACTGTTACTAACACCGACGTGACCACTCCGTCATAATATGTACAAAAAGGTGCAGAGTGCTTAGAATTCCTGATTGAGCCCTAATTCATTAGCTACGGCACCCTTTAAACTAAAACACAATATTCTGCTGGCAATAGCTTTAATACCCACTTAGCCGGCATCCTGTGCATAGAAGTCTCGAACTGATCTATAAAGTCACATATCTACTCCTATAAAAATCCCATCCTTAGCATTCTCATACAAACATTTACGTCTGTATCCTATAGGCAGGCAGATATTACTATAGACTTAGAAATATTCCAGCGTATAGAAGACCTGACAACCCGATAATTCGTGAACCATTTTGATTTGGGTGCAAAATGCTAAGGAGCTAATGGCAATCATGACTGACTGACTGTTTACGAATTGTCAATCAAACTCGGTTAATGTAGCAATAGAATCACTTTCCTTTTTTATCTTGGTGTATCTACGTTAGAGCTGTTCTTCTGTCTATCATGCTTTCATTGTCTACTCCAAAGTCTACGGTTACCCGGGCTTTATAAAAACTTAGTAGTTGTTCACTTGCGTAGAGTAGCGGGGAGGGTTCCCGACAGCCAGTACTAATAGGCGCTGCCTCGCCAAAAAGTTTTCAGATATTATGAGATGATGCATTTTTAAACGGTGTCCAGAGAAACCGTGAGTCAAAGATTCCTAAACCAATTTTCTAACACAAGGACATGGCAACCCCAGACTGCCAGGTAAGATTGAAAGATAATTCAACGAGCATGCATATCGACAACGGGACGGAATTTTCTCTATTTTTATATCAGGTAGTTAGTAGGTAGGATTTTCTTTCTATGATGCTATAGCTTGAAAGACGTGGCCGGACTCCAAGAGTCGTTGGAGTATATTTTCAATACACTTGCTCGTAAAGTGAGCCTTATTACATCTTTCTTAGGGTCATAAACCGAACTATAAACACACGCGTGCTAATAATATTACACACTAGTGCATAATAGAATTATCCCTACAAAGTTGAGTTAGTACCTAACTGTAATAAAATTTAGAGTAACAGAGTATTTTCAATTTAACCGGGTATTACAGTTTTTTTTTGTAACAAACAATAGATTTTATGCCGCTGAAAAAAACATTTACGTTTATGGAATATTATTATATATTATAAATTATGTTTCCCTCATTAATACTCAAAAACATTTATGAATATCAAATTATTTATAATTCACAATAATTTGTTATAAAATACATATTTTCATTGTATCACTGAAAATATAATTTTGTAGTAGGCTGTATGGCTATATATAATCAATCAACTTACATTTGCAAAAAAATAAAGTTGCGCGCCATTTCCCATCATTTTCATCAAAGACGATGTAAATACTATAAAAAAAAATACTGTAAAAATTGAAATTTAGTTTAGTATGAAACGTGCAGTCATTCGACATAAGTTTGAAATAGTAGTAATTACAGTATGGCGATTGGCAACGAAGTATAATCCGGCGAAGCTTGAAGAAGCAATTATTGCTTAAAACGTAGCGAATTTCGGATGTCTTCGTTTTTTACAAGATTATATCCGTCATCAGTCAATCTATCAATGACTGCACGTTTCATACAATCTTTTTCTTAGAGAGTTTCGCTAGGCTAATTTTCTTTATTTTGTTTGTATCGCATTTATTACTGTGTGGTAAATAATTATTGTAGAAATGTCAAGTTTCAGAACAGCAGACGAACAATTGATAGATTTAACCCCGCCAGAAATACTAAATGCAAACGGGAGCCTATAACAACGTATAACGATATTAAAAATTTATGCAATAGATGTTTATTGTTTCCTCGCAAGTTTGATGAAAAAATGCGTAGGAAACTCGTGAGCAACTTACTCACTAGACACTTGGCTGATTTACGAATTTGAAAAATGTACCAAAGTTAAAAAAAAAAAACCACTACAAAAGCCACGGTCACAATTTGATGTTTTCTATTTCGCTTACTCCACAGTCTATGTCCAACACAGTTCAATATTTATTTTGATATAAAATTATCTTTATTCGCAAGGGATTACGAAACTCATATCAAACTCGTGTCAGTATAACTAGAAATGAATCAATCACAGGTATCAATATTTGATGGGAAGCAATCAAAGCTCAACAAATACTGGAGTTATCAATAATAAAATAAATCCAAAACCAATTAAATGTTTTGTTAATGTAATAACTAGTTAATAAAATATTATTAATCTTATTTCATTATAATAATAATGAAATAAGCTGAATACTTAAATCGATAAAATTAAAAAAAAACTGTGCTGTGGGCTGAGTCAAGAATTTCTGGCAGTGTTCGAGTTGAGTATTTTTGCATCTTCCTGAGCGAAACAATCGGCACTTATCTACTACTTTACGTTTTTTTTATTGTAAAGGAGTACACATAACGTATAACACTAGAAATAAGGGATTGCTTGTGACTAATTCTAGTAGGCTTCATAAGATACATAATAGATTTAAGGGTAAATGTATATTGTTTACACGTTTATAATTTTTTTGAATTTCATTTAAATTTAAATATTTTATTAAAAAATGGCTCTGTTGTAAATCCTACTACTTCACAACTGAATATCTAAGTAATCCGACAGCCTATGACTACATTATGATTTTTTTATAGCAATAGCAATGACAGTACAATATTGTATTATATTAAAATTATAGTACTTGATTAAAAAGAGCGCAAAAAAAAAAGACCGGGAGAGCATCTTGCGCCGCTTCTACTCTCTCCGAGCGCCATTTGTTTCCAAAGCGGAAGTAGTGTCTAGTACTTTAGAAATGAAATGAAAAATAATTCTACAGGAAGCAATTTTGAGAAAATAAATGCCTTTTATGCAAAGGCATAAATGTACTGTCTTTACAGTACATACATACGAACATAATTATCAGTCACCTAATGATAAACACACTGGGATACTATCAATACCTACATAGACATTTTTATTTCATTGAAAATGTATGTAACATAACGTATTTTAAAACGTACTTATTTAAGATGCTGACTTTTTTGCGAAGTCTAAAGCAACGTGTTTTACACGAAATCTCAATACTTAATTCACACGAATATAAAATTTTATAACATGAACTAAGAAAAATAACAGATGTTTTCCTATTAAAGTTATGTAATTATTATTTTTAATCCTAAATTGGCATATTTGTAAAGTTATTTGTAAGCCTATTGAAATGTAATATAAAGCTGTTGGATTACTACTAAATAAATAAATATAGTTTATTTTTAAATTTGTCGTTGTTTGTAAATTGATAGTTCCATTAAAGGAAAATCAAGTCTAAAATTTTAACCTCAACAACGACAATGATTTAAATTGGTTACTAAGTTGACTTTTAGTCAGCAGCCATGTTTTAAAACTTAGCCGTAATTTTGTACGTCACGGCAAAAGCTTCTGTTCTGCTGCAGTACAGTCCCTAATATGAGGGAGAGAGTTGTGAGAATCTGCTCATAAAAAGGACAAAAGACGTGAACAATAAGTAGTAAAAGTACTCAGAATAATTTATGCGAATATTAAAACATCCCTTAAACTTGATTTTCTAAAAATATAAAAGCTTTTATAAGATATTAGAGGAGTTGCTATAAGCCAGAATCTTTAGAGAGTTCATAATGGATTTTACTCCTTTCTTTTCCCTACATTAGATAGGAACAAAATTTACGATGAAAAATCCACGTAGGTTCTGGTTTTAACTATTATGAATGATGAGGACTAACGAGCGTACGGGTTACCTGAGGGGAAGTGATCACCACCACCCACATTCTCTTGCAAGTTGCAACACCAGAGATATAACAGGAACGTTGTCAGCCTTTTAGGAAGGTCATGCCATATATCCCTGAAAACACCGCATTGCGAAGCTAATTTTATAGCTTGTTACGTGGAAGAGAATTTCCTGAAAACCGCACTGTGGAGACACGTCAGACATCAAGATCGGAACGAGGATGATGTAATAATTTGTGACTTGTCGTGCGAAGGTGGAATTCGGCGACAGGAATCAGGTCAAACAACTATTCGGAGCACTCGCCAAGATAAATGCGGTAGAAGACACATAGTGAAGCGACGTCTCTACGCAATGCCAAGCGATCTAGCCGTTCATAGAGCACTGGATCCAGGAAAATCCAACCAGCACTGCTTTGCACGCGGTCAATTGGTTCGAGCTGATATTGGGGTGTCCCCGAGTGGATAGTAATATTCAACATGTGCCGACCTGCGTTTTGTAGAGCGTTAGAATATGGTTCGGTTTGAAGATATTGCCATGCTCCATTTAAATATAAATCATAGATTATTTATCTCTTAACAAATTTTCAACTAGTTCCTTTTACAATAAAATGGATTTATAAAGTAAAGCAAGGCATTTGGTATTTGCTGTCATGAACAAGATATGGTATAAGGTGATGAAAACGAAAATTTTCATTTAGACATTTTTATAAAAACATTCAATAATATTGTGATCTGAATTAACATTCCGGTGGTCCAATCTCTAGCCTCTTGGTGCTACTTTGGTGCACACTCCAGTAAGACACTTCAGAGGTTCCTTGCAAATGGCAGAGGGTGTTTCTCCAAGCTCCTTGCTGTAAGTTTTGCAAGCCACTCCTTCAGCTGAAAAAAATATAAAAATAAGATTGCTAGAGGAAATACATTTTCGGGAAAAACACTAAAAATTATACTATGATTAATGATTATGATTACTTACTTATGATTACTAAGTTAGTTTGCTAGAAACTGTCATAATCATAATGTTAACACCAGGAACAGGCTTATAATGCCTACTACTTGGCTAAGTCTGGTTAGTAAGTCTTTTGTGGGGCGATGTATATGCTTTTACAACAAGATCTCAGAAAATGTTTAAAACAAAATAATTACGTTATTCAAAAGAATTGTTAAAAAGCGTTTGTGTGGTAAAGGTTACTATTACATAAATGACTTTCTTAATGATACCACAGATTGGGAATGGAGCGACCGCCCTCAGTCTACTAAATAATAAGTTTAATTGTACAATATTACTTTGTAACATATTTTTCTGATGAAAAAACAAGCCCGCTGAGTTTGTTGCGCCCATTCTTCTCAGGTCTGAGGCATTCGTTTTGGAATGGGTGGTAGTTTTTATAACTTTCACTGTGTGATGTCACATCCTATTTTGAATAAGAATATTTGAATTTGAATTTAAAATTCTTTCATTGAGTAAATTGGGCTATATTTTATTTTCAGAATATTAGCGACCATTACAAGAAATGGTATAATGAATATGTAATTATGAAACATAATAAATCACTATCACTACTAAAAATAATAATGTAGCCGAGTGGCTCTAAATACAAATATTAATTTCCAAAAACCTGAAAATTTTTTTTAACCTTAAAAATTGATAGCTAAGTTGTGTTGTCGGCGGCGCAATAGGTAGAACCGTTGACTATCACCACGGAGCCCTCGGTTCGATTCTCGCCCGCCACTTACCAATGTGTTTTCGCCATTTATTCGACCTTTTATAAGTTCAGCAACGCTCTTGTGATTCCTCTGATGTTACAGGAGAGTACCTATGGCTTGAGGTGATCACTTACCATCAGGTGACACTAATGCTGGTTTGTCCTCCTCTCCCATAAAAAAAACAATGTTTTTTGTGTTCTTTTCGAGACGAGCAGGACGTTCAGCTGATAATAATTGATACGCTCGGCCCATTACAATGCAGTGCCGCTCAGCATTCTCGAAAAACCCGAAAATTCTGAGCGGCACTACAATTGCGATCGTGCGATCGTCACCTTAAAACATAAGATGTTAAAGTAATTTCACTTGCTACGGCGCCCTTCAGAAACACAATAACGCTTACACGTAACTGTTTCTCGACAGAAAGGTGCCGTCGGGGTACCCATAATCAAGCTGGCATCCGCTACAAAGGAGCCTCCCACTGGTAGAGATAAAAGCAGTATAAAGTATTAGCACCACGTATTGATATGTATGTACATCACTTACACAGAAGGGTGACACAGGCTGGGCAACAAGCGCATTTCCCGGCGTGATTGGCGCGGTACTGCGATGGGGATTTGCAACTGGAACTAGCAATCTTGGTGGTGCAAGGATTGTTCTTACAATAGTTCAGACCACAGACCAGGTCACCGTAGACGAGGCTCAGAACACACGCCATAACAACCAGTAGTAATGTGATTTTCATTCTGGAAATATACACTACTATTGTAACTTTTAAATAAATAATTAAAAATAATAATGGGTGTTTTAAGACACAAAACCCCTCAAAATAATTTTTAAAATTTTCGTCTGCTTTTATTTCAGAAACGGCTGTTCCGTTTTTTATCCGATTTTCAATAGCGTATAGGCTGGGGGCCGTTGGGGCAGTGAAGTCCTCGAATGGCGACCATATACCGGATGACGCAGTGTTGGTAGGCCTCCAAAAAGATGGACCGACGATGTGGTCAAGATCGCCGGAATACTTTGAATGAGGGCAGCGCAGTACCGATCGTCGTAGAAATCTTTGGGGGAGGGAGACCTTTGTCCAGCAGTGGACGTCTTCTGGCTGATAATGATAGGCTCGCGATTAATTTTTTAGTTCTAATCAGTGTGGAATAAATTAAGGATATTTTAAATTTTGAATGAAGTCGATAGATCATAAAATGGCGGAATTCGCTCATTTACCACGGAGCTAAATTTGTTCCGAAATAATTCTTTAGAATCCAATTCTGTAATCCGTACTTCGATAATTAATACAGGTTTTTAAAACAAACAATACCATTTTATTATTAATTGTCTTTACTATTCCTTGATCATGATTAACGTAAACTAATTCTCTATAACCTTCATGTTGATTCAGTCAAACCTACCACTTACAGTATTCACAATAATTTTGATCTTAGATCATTTATACGTCTAGATAGACTATCGGCCGTTCCCAATATTCTGTCAATCTCTTACTTGAGATGAAAATCGTAACTATCGTTGACTTTTCTGTCCCAATAAACATATCGACGGTAACTCACCTTATCCGTATACGCTGTCTGTCAATGGGACGACGTATAGCTTACCAGCGGTAGAAGTTTGAATGGAAATTGCAATTCACGCGTCCAATATAAGGCGATAAGAATGACTTATCGGGTATATTGGGACAGCTTCATATTATGGCAGCTAATTACTGACAGTAGAAGGTAGTAATTTATCTCTATCTGTAGATAGTATATTGGAACGGCCGTATGACAGCTGTGAAAACATCAGAACAATAGACTTTAGAACTATTACCTTTATTTTGAGCAATTTACGCACACTAATACAAAGTGTCATACAAATAGCGAGTGTAAGACGTAGCTTGTCACGCACACTAAACTAATATTCCTTGCCTTATAGATGTATAATTTATTAAAATATTTTTGGAAATTAAACTCCTAAAAATGCTATTATGAAGAATTAAACTGCGTACATAAGAAATTATTATTAAAAAAGTTATTACAAATCGAAGAGAATAAATCGATCGTATTCAAACACAACCAACTTCATACCTCATAGTAGATCACAGAATTTCTCGTTGGCACTGGCGTTAAATGGCAATACATCAGGAGCGCGCCCAGAATAATATATGAAGCTTGCGGGAGATAGATTTATAAAAAATTCCAGCAACGGCTTTTATTTACGAGCAAATGAAAAATCAATATGGAATTTAAGCGTACGTTATAACGTGGCTTGCTGTAAATAGTTCATCGACTGAGAGTTTATGTTCTTATCTATACATATAAATAAAATTGAAGTGTCTGTTTGTAATATCCAAATAACGGTAATTTTACTACATGTATATGAATATATATACGGTACATACACCAAATTAACATTTTTTATCATTTTTGTATGTCTGTCTGTTTGTTCCGGCTCTTCTCTGAAATGGCTGGACCGATTTTGACAAGGCTTTTATTGGCAGGGAGCTGATGTAACAAGGAGTAACTTAGGCGGTCTATATCTATTATATTAAACGGTCTATTTCTAAAAATAATTTATGTAGCAAAACAAAGTTTGCCGGGTCAGCTAGTCTAAACTAAATTTAATATGTTAAATTGAAGTGACTGTTTCTAAGCTAGACACACAATTTTAAAAATTTTGTTTGTATATTTGTCCGTCTGTTTACTTTTCAAATTTTCGAACGGCTACACAGATTTTTGAACTTTCAATGATAGCTGATATTATAAAAGGGGAAATTATCTTATTAACTACTTAATTAACACTTTAAATTAGCGCAATTAAATACCTGTTTATTTGTCAGATATCTACGTGAGCGAAATATTTCCATAGGGATAGGGATACTCCAATCCCCACGTTTAAGATATTGTACTGCCCTGATTTTCTTACTTACGTAAACTCTTTATTCTATGTAAGCATATCTATTATAAAAAGTTATCTTGTCTTTACGTAGCCAAATATTCTGTTTACATAAACATGTTAAGTTGATGTAACATTAATATTGACAATGAAGTATATCATCAACATATTATATTTATGATGTGCAAGTTATGCAAAGTACACGTAATAAAATCTAATAATGTATTAGGATTATTTTCCTTCTTGCACGTAGGTAGGTATTATTTTAACTAAACCGCTGTTTTTTAATTAAAATATTATATTACGCATGATTGTTTACTATGATGTTTTAAGTTTAAGCGCACACCATTGCTGCAAAAGTCCCTCTAGAGTCTAGAGTCTCGCAAGCATAAGAGTCAATGTAATGTATGTATATAACGATAGTCGTCCCCCAAGCACATTTACACATAATAAATTCAATTCAATCAAAAGTAAGGATTCAATATTTCATTATTTTCTGGCTGAGTACTTACTTGATTAATATTTGGATGAAGTGCAGAAAAATGTGCCGCTGTGAGGGATAATTAAATTCCGAATGCCGTTAATATATATTAACTTCATTATAAGTAACCTCTAGATAACCCCGTACCATGTTTTGCATCTTAGTGAGATACCGTGAACTGTTTATCGTAACTTCTACGAAACGATAATTATATTTATTAATAAATAGCTATGGTACATACTTTTCTTCTTATTTATAATAAAATATTTAGTTTATTCATAATATAATATTCACTAGTTTGGCGATAATTGCTTACACATAAAATATAGATGTATGCTGTCGCGGGCTTTTTTTGTAGAAATGGACTGTAACATTTACATTTTACCAGTGGAAGGCTCCTTTGCATAGGATACCGGCTAGATAAAAGGTACCACAACGGCACTTTTTTCTGCCATGAAGTAGTAATGTATAAGCATTATTGTGTTTCGGTCTGAAGGGCCCCGTAGCTAGTTAAATTCCTGGGCAAATGAGATCCAACATCTTATGTCTAAAGGTGACGAGCGCAATTGTATTGCCGCTCAGAACTTTTGTGTTTTTCAAGAATCCTGAGCAGCATTGCATTGTAATGGGCAGGGCGTATCAATCACCATCAACTTCTTCCTTATATTATAAAAAAAAAAATAACAAAAAAAAACGACTTCAAAAACACTACTTCAAAACAATAGCACTAAAAGGTATAAAAATAATTGCGTATTTTTATACAATATAATCATTTAATATAATTCATGTTACGATTATTGTCATTTTTGGAATCGGTGTCCTTCCGCCGCGACTCGCTCTCGCCTCTCGCCTCCTCACAACTCAAGCACATCTCACCTATAACTATGTATGTAGTTACAAACCTATCTTGGATGACACCGACTCCAAAAATTACAATAATCATAACTAGAATTAGATTAATTCATTAGGTTGTATAAAAATACGCAATTATTTTTGTGAATTTGAACTAACAATTTGGCTAAATATGTGTAGATATACTAAATTTTTCAATGCAGCAATGAACGTAAACGCTTCGCAATTTGATTACAGACAGTAAGAAATTCTGCCACAGATCGCACCCTTACTGTAAGTCATTAAGGTGATTGATCATCATATTCGACAATTACTTGGCCATAACTATGTCATGGTAGATGACTTAAATATCCGGATATCATAAAAAAGATTCGACCGAGTATCGTTATTTGCTCCTTAGAATTGAAGAGTTCCGTTACTTTGTCATGGATTCCGTAATCAAAACCTAACCAAACTTTCACCAAACTATCTGTAAAGTATATCCTTTAAAATAAAAAAAGAATCATTGAAATCGGTTGGCGCGATATTGAGTTATTCGTAAATTTATCATCCAATTTTGCTATACGTATGTATGGCAAATTTAAGACTTATATTGTTTTCTCATGTATGCCAGTGTCAGATCTGGACCAAATTACAATGGGACCACACGGGAAGCACCAGCTTTTAAATAAACTACGACGAATTGAGAACCTCCTCCTTTTAGTCGGTTTCCTTGAAGTCGGTTAAAAACATTATACGTTATATACGTGTAAATCCAACGGGTTTTTTACGGCGTACTTGACACCTATCGTTATATAAAAGGCATAAAAGGCATTTATTTTCTCAAAATTGATTCCTTTAGAATTCTTTTTGATGTCATTTCTTATACTACTAGATACTACTACCGCTTCGGAAACAAATGGCGCTCTGAGAGAGAAGAAGCGGCGCAAGAAACTCTCCCAGCATTCTTTTTTTATGCGCTCTTTTCAATAAAAATATACAATATTGTACAGTCGCTATAAAATAATCACAATCTAGTCCCAGGCTGTCCGATCATTTAGATATTCAGCAGTGGAGTAATAGGATTTACGACAGAGCCATTTTTTTATAAAACATTTAAATTTATTTATAGATAATGCCTGAACAGTGGCTGGGACTTTATTATAGAAGTGTATACATTTACCCTTAAAGCTATTATGTATCTTATGAAGCCTACTAGAATTAGTTACAGGCAATCCCTTATTTCTAGTGTTATAATATTTATTATTTTGGATCATTCACAATATATCTTTATAAATTATAGTCTATGTGTTATTCTGATGTTTAAGCTATATTATTGTAAAGGTTCATGAAAATCCATTCAGTAGTTTTTGCGTAAAAGAGTAAGAAACATACATCCATACATTCTTACAAACTTTCGCGTTTATAATATTAGTAGGTTTAGTAGGAAAAAATGAAACTAATTAGTAATTATTGCTTCTAACAATTTTCGCTAAGATCATTTATACGTCTAGCTAGATAGACCCATGACAGCTGTGAAAACGTCCAAAAAAATTGAGGTTGACTGCTCTATTATGAGAAATATACGGAACACGCAGTGTTGGTAGGCCCCCCACAAGATGGACCGACGATCTGGGCAAGATCGCCGGAATAGGTTGGATGTGGGCAGCAAAGGACCGATCATCATGGCGATCTTTGGGGGAGGCCTTTGTCCAGCAGTGGACGTCTTCCGGCTGAAATGACGATGATAATAATAAACGGGAAGCCGTTTTTTCCTTCGATAATACCTACGAAAACTACTTAACTGGTTGGAATTATACTTAAACCATAAGATGAAGCGTGTTTCGTAGAAGATTTTAGAATATATGTTTGTGATAACTTATCCGAAACCGATAATTTTTTGACTTAAAAATAAATAACAATATATTCGCAAAATAAATAATTCCGTCAAAAAAAATATTTCATTACATAACATACAATGAGTGGGCGCGGGGTACTTACTTTATATGGCAAAATAACGTTTGCCAGGTCAGCACTTGTATATTTTACTTAGCCTCGAACTTGAACATAACGAACGTGCTGCGATAGCAACAAGCTGGCAAAATTAAAAACATTATTCAATACTCAAATAATAATTAAGATACAGCAAAAGTGATGTCATAGATTATCTAATGTCAAATTCATAATATCTCATTATGTTTGCCTTATACAGAGTAGATGATTTTTATGCTATTCTGAGGAAAAAGATTTTTTCAATTAGGGATAGAATTCATAAAAATGAAAATAGTATATTAAGAGTCTTAAATAATGTACATAATTTTATTAATAGAAAATGGAATATTATTCTTAAATCTAAAAATAAATACTTGTAATATTACTAATCCTAGAATAAGTTAATACTAACAATATATGGGCAATGCTGCCTGAAATAAATAAATTTATTATTATTATTATTATAATAATCCAAAACAAGAACAGATATAATACAAAGTTAAGAGTCTGTTTCTCGCCATTTAGCTTCGAGTCCCTTCGATCTTTATTTCGGCTGTATATTGACTTGAAAATATGATGTAGTTTGCTCGAATAGAATAGTTATTTTCAAAATTCCACTCGTCTCCATCTATCCAATTCCTAATATCATGTTGACGTCTGGCATTCTACAATCGCGTGTTTTGCGAGAAATTTCTTGCATCACCCAGCTACTTTGTGAATATTACCAGTTCAGTTTTCGGAACCGATACGATTTAAAAATTTCAAGTATGAGTGTACTCCCACATTAAAGGCCGGTAACGCATCTCATGGCCTCTTTTTCGGATGTCCTTAGCTTGCCTCACCACTTCCAATCGGGTGAGCCTCTTGCCCCTTCTTCATAATAGTCTGCTAACTTAAAGCATTGCTAATTCTCACTCTGTCTTCTTCTATTGTCAGAATGAGAAAAAACACTCCTAAGCGGCTGTTTAAAGTTAGCGGACCATTATGAATAAGGGGGCTAGATTCTACCAGCACCACGTACCGGAAGACGTAATGGTGGTTTTCGCCCAACAAGATGGACGGACGATCTGGTCAAGATCGCCGCAATACGTTGGATGAGATGAGGGCAGTGCAGGAGCGATCGTCATGGCGATCTTTGGGGGCGGCCTTTGTCCAGCAGTGGACGTCTTATGATGATGCCTATATTTTACCATTTTTCAACCGTATATGACAATTGGGTTATTATGTGGTTTGTGAGGCTTTCCTTTTTTAAGGGACAATGCAGTGCCGCTCAGGATTCTTGAAAAACCCAAAAATTCAGTTATTTCACTAGCTACGACGCCCTTGATACCGAGACACAATAATGCTTACACATTACTGCTCCACATACAAGACAAAACATTACCAAACATTATACCTATGATCGTTTTTTCTTTTAGATTTATTTTTGGTATGGAATTTATGAGGTTATTGAAAGTTATATTGGGTTACTTATTACTTTGCGTAAATCCATAATTATCCAAATGTTGTGACTTCTCTTGGCGATGACCTCAGGAGGTGTTGACACGCCAAATTCTGGCTCAATTATCGCGAGTCAATATGTCCTGAGGATGCCTCGTGTAGAGGCCAAACATTTGTAGAATTGATTTAACACAAATTTCAGCGGAGTTAACACCCAAGGTAACACACAATATGGACTACACGAATAATCTACTTTGATTGGATATCATTTGTTCGTTTGATAGCGTATAGATTATAAATTTGATTGAACTTTGTTTAAAACTGTAATTCCACGATACAACCTAATAAAAAGGAAAAATCACTCCATCTGAAAAGGGGACGTTAAACAGTAAGTTACCGCAACCTTGTTGTTTCAAGAGCTTTTACACTCAGGCCTTTTTGGAACGATACGAGCTATTTACACTAAAAGCTTATATCTAGTCAAGTATAAAATGTAACTATAAACAGTGACACTTGTACACTACATAAATTTAAAACAGATACTTATCTATACATATAAATAAAATTGGAGTGTCTGTTTATAAACTTGAAATAAACGTTTTTTTACTACTTTTACTACATGTATATGGTATACGGTACATGCACTAAAATAATATTTTTTGTCTGTCTGTCTGTCTGTCTGTTTGTTCCAGCTAATCTCTGAAATGGCTGGACCGATTTTGACGGGGCTTTTATTGGCAGGTAGCTGATGTAACAAGGAGTAACTTAGGCTACTTTTATTTTAGAAAAATAAAGTTATGTTGCAATTTCCAAGAAACGGTCTAACTCTAGAAATAATTTATATGGCAAAAGTACGTTTGCCGCGTCTGCTAGTTATTATATATTTTTGGTGTATCTTTTATTTTTTTATTACTAACTGTGCACCGCGGTATACCATATTTTAGATGGTAATATACCTATTGTATAATATCTCCATGGAGTATTTTATTTTATTCCGACAACGTACTGTATACTGTACGTTCGTATCCAGCAGTGCCTTTTTGTTCCGACTTACTTGACTTTGACGACTTATTGAGAGATATTATTCCTCCCTGATCTGGTCGAACGATAGACCAAGTAAAAACAGCTCGTTATTCAGACAAAGTGTGTTGAGACTATCTTAGATCGTGCTGTGAAACCTATTTGCAGTACGCGTTTTAAAAATGTAACTTGGATTTTCCTGGAAGACTTTGCATCTAGTCATAACTGGACGTGTAGTAAAGTGAAGTGACTTTACGTTCTGCCATAGTGCTGTTTTTATTTATTTGTAAATTCTTAAAGGCTTACCAACCATAAACAATTTATTAAATTATGCACTAAGAATTAAAAAAGTATAATAAAATAGTTTAAATGTACTTAAATTATAGGTAGGCACAACATTACAACTAATTACTAATAATCTACAAAATTTTGGAGAGCAATGTAAGTTTGTTTATTAAAATTAAAAAGTTTGAATATAAGATGTCAATATTTTCATCTATATTAAATATGCTATTATATTATATTATTTTAAGGATCTTTATTCAACATACAACCAGGCCGTGGAATGAGCTTCCTTGTGCTGTGTTTTCAGGTTTATATGACATGAGTAACTTAAAAAAAACACGTACACCTTTCTAAACGCTCCTGTGATTCCCCTGATGTTGCAGGATAATGAGGGCAGCGGTGATCACTTAACACCAGGTTACCCGTACGCTCATTTGTCCTACTGTTCCATAATACAATAAAAGTTGTTGAATATGTGATGTGATGTTTGAAATTTAGTCAAATTTAGTGAGTTAGTTGGTAACTTTAACAATTTTCAACGCGTTGAGAGTATCCAAAACAAAAATTCTTAAAATTATAAGCTTTCGCCCAAAAACTAGACATCTCGACAGCTATAGTAGCAAGCTGGCTTAATATAGAATGATATCCTTGGAGGATCGTAGGCAAATCCATGAACAGCGATTTTATTTATTTATTTATTTGAAAACTGTGGTAGTTCCAATACCAAAGAATAAAACGGGTGACTTTTCCAGTCTTAAGAACTATAGACCGATCTCGCTAGGCACAGTATTAGGTAAGACACTGGAAAGGTTGATACATCCAAGTGTAAATGAAAATATTAAGTTGAATGACGCACAGTTTGGTTTCCGTCCAAGGCTTTTGACAGATTCTGCGATTTTTAGTTTAAAGGCAACCGTAAACCACTACGTCAGCAGAGGTACGTCGGTCTACGCCTGTTTTCTGGACTTAAGTCGTGCTTTTGACCTTGTAAATTACAATTTACTTTGGGAGAAACTGGACGCCACTAATGTGTCTAAAAAAACGGTGAATCTGTTGAGGTATTGGTACGGAAACCAAACTAACAGTGTAAGATGGGGCGACGCGACATCAAGTGAGTACATGCTAGAATGCGGTGTTCGTCAGGGTGGATTGACCTCTCCGGACCTCTTTAGCCTGTACGTGAACGACCTAATTGCGGAGCTGAGGAGCACCAAGGTCGGTTGTCACATAGGGTCCACATGCATGAATAATTTCAGCTATGCAGATGACATGGTGCTTCTCAGCCCCTCAATCAGGGGGCTTCGTAAGCTTGCTACAAGCTTACGAAGTACTAGTACTACATGTGAGCGTTACGCCACAGAACATGGCCTTAAGTATAATGTTAAGAAAACAGTTACGATGGTGTTCCGTTCGGGCAGAGCTCCGGAGACGATTCCAGCGGTATTTCTCGACGGAGATGTACTAGAAAGGGTTAATCGGTTCAGATACCTCGGACATATACTAACGGAGGATCTCGTTGACGATGAAGATATAGAGAGGGAACGTCGTGCTCTGGCTGTTAGATGCAACATGCTCGCACGTCGCTTCGCAAAGTGCAGTGACGAAGTAAAGGTTGTTTAGAGCATATTGTTTATGTTTCCATACATGTCAACTTTGGGTTAAGTTCACCAGGCGTGCTTTCAACAATATCAGGATGCAATACAATGACGCGTATCGTATCCTGATGAAGTTGCCACGGTACTGCAGCGCGTTGGACATGTTCGCTAAGGCCGGAGTACCAGACTTCTTCGCGATCATAAGATCACGAACAGCATCTTTTGAACAGGATATTACTCCCTACTAAATAATCTGTTGCGACACTACAACACTATAATTTCAAACAAGCGACCTATAGATAGTTTTGGAGATACAGAAGCAGAATTAAAGAGAAACTTGACACCGATTAGTAAAATGCAATGATCAAATTTTTAATAAAAAACGCATTGACAAAATATTATATTGTATACTAGCTGACCCAACAGACGTTGTTCTGTATAATATAATAAATAAAATAATGTTTTTTTTTATGAATTTGTGAATACCATAACATCAAGAATTATTTCGTAAAATCATTTGAAAATATTCTTTCAATTTGTTTTCTGAACGACGGGGGACACATCAAAGGAAAAATTTATGTGTTTATTTTTAGGTTTTTTCGATAATTTTAATATTTATTCACCTTTTAAACCTTCCCTGGACTTCCACAAATAATTCAAGACCAAAATTAGCCAAATCGGTCCAGCCGTTCTCGAGTTTTAGCGAGACTAACGAACAGCAATTCAATTTTATATATATAGATATTGTATGTTAGTGATTATATTGATTTTATTTATTATATTCTTTTCATATTTTAACGTATAGGATTTCAACTTTTACTTTTATATATATAAATATGAACTAAATTGTTTGTATGTTTATGTGCATGGTGGGTTTACCTGTATTTGCAGGAACACGATTCTTGGACTTTGTGTGACGATTTTGTGAGTTGACATGTGTATTATGTGTTGGTGGACAATGAATAATTAAACCTAACACAAAAACAATTTTCCGGGTTGTACCACGCGATACACAATACTAACATAAAGTTTTTAAAGTAGAAGTTACCTTCTCGTCTACGTAATACCGACATAGATCGGTGTAGCTTTTAAAACCCTCTGAATAAAAGATTCACGGGTGAGAACAGAAAACTTTACATAATCCAAGGGGCTTCTACGGGTTCTAATGAAATACATTTTTGATGAAATTAGCATTGTTCGAAAAGCTGTTCGATATAAAATTTGAAGTTTTATATTTTTACGTTGTCATAGAACCTCAACCTTTTATTACAATATAAAGTAATTCTTTATTTGCAGACAAGTACATGCTGCCCTGCAGTTTAACCCACGTATGAACTTCTCTTGATTCCAAATTGCAATGAGGCCCCCATATTGAAGGATTGGCGAATAGGCTTAGTTCTGCAGCATATTCGGTTAAAAAAATTAGACAGTTAACTGACATAGATACGGCGTGACTAGTATAATTAAGTTATTTTCATAGTATTCTGTCCTATTGTTGTGGGATAGTGCAGCCGATATTAATACCATCTTTATGCTGCAGAAGTGGGCTATGCTTTTATAACATTAAGGAGGACCTCTTTTTTTAGGAAAAGAAACATTAAGAGAAAAATTTAAAGTAATAAACATTTTGACTGTTGCTTCTCAATATATTCTTGATCATTTTCTATTTGTTCATAAGCACATTAAGGAATTTGCTAGAAACTGTGAAAATCATAATGTTAACACGAGGAACAGACATAAACTTGTTATGCTAACTACTCGGTTAAGTCGAGTTGGTAAGTCTTTTATTGGGTGATGTATATGCTTTTACAATTTGTTTCCAGAAAATGTACACAACAAATGTTTTACGAAATTTAAAAGAAATGTTAATCAACGTTTGTGTGGGAAATTTTAATTTATACACATAATAAGAACATTTTAATTCATATTTTTTTTTATAAAAATAGCCCGTTGAGTTTCTTGCGTCCGTTCTTCTCAAGTCTGAGGCAGTCAATTTTGAATAAAAATATTTGAATTTGAACTTGAATTCTATATTATAAAATATAGGCTTTATTTAGTACTTTAGATCCGGAATTCAGCGCGTTATATAGTCATATAACGTCCGTGAGACTGAAAAACCGCATAACAGCAGTCTGAAATAGTGCATGTTTAGAAAAGTCGCATAATTGAGATTTGGTCTAATGATTTTTCCCTTTTTATTTTTTGGTGGACATTGGATTCTGAGCGTAATAACGCTCAGAATCCAATGGCACCTAGCACCCAGTTAAATATAGCTTCTCATAGAACTCACTTAATTTAAATAAGCTAATAAAGAACGTCTTTTAATCTAAAAATGTGGCTCTTAAAAAATGTCGCGTATTTATCGAAATATAGAAGAAGTCTTGAAAAAGATTTGGTATATACAGACCTTTAAAATATTATCTATATGTGTAACAATTACATACTTCACCCAAAAAGCCCATGCAATGATGAATGACCAAGTAAAGGTTAGTAATTCTTTTTTGACAACTTAGTGGTATTTATTACGTCACAGTTTCAACTTGTTTTTACGACATACCTCAGTGTTTAAAGCTTTCCATTTCAGCCGGAAGACGTCCACTGTTGGACAAAAGCTTCCCCCAAAGATCGCCATGACGATCGGTCGCACTGCCCTCATCCAACCTACGTCGGCGAGCATGACCAGATCGTCAGTCCATCTTGTGGGGCGCCTACTAACACAACGTCTTCCGGTACGTGATCACCATTCGAGGACCTTACTGCCCCAACGACCATCCGTCCATCGAGCTATGTGCTCTGCCCACTGCCACTTCAGCTTCGCAACTCTGACTCCTTATTTCTGATTAGATCTCGCAGGAAATCTCCGAGCATAGCCCTCTTCATTGCCCTCTGAGCGACAATGAGCTTCCTCATAAGGCCCATATTCAAATTCAAATATTTTTATTTAAAATAGGATGTGAAATCACTTATTGAAAGACAAAAACTACCATCCATTCCAAAATGAATGCCTCAGACCTGAGAAGAACGGGCGCAACAAACTCAGCGGGCTTTTTTCTTCATCGAAAAAATATGTTTACAAAGTAATATTGTACAATTAAACTTATTATTTAATAGTCTGAGGGCGGTCACTCCATTCCCAATCAGTGGTATCATTAAGAATGTCATTTACGTTATAGTAACCTTTACCACACAAACGTTTTTTAACAATTCTTTTGAACAACCTGTGTTTTGAACATTTTCTGGGATCTTGTTGTAAAAGCATATACATCGCCCCACAAAAGACTTAGACGAGTAGGCATTATAAGTTTATGTCTGTTCCTGGTGTTAACATTATGGTTATGACAGTTTCTAGCAAATTCACTTATGTGCCTATGAACATACATTACACTATCAAGAATATATTGAGAGCAACAGTCAAGATGTTAATTTCTTTGAATTTTGCTCTCAATGATTCTTTAGGACCTAGGCTATGAATAGCGCGAATAGCCCTCTTCTGCCGCACAAATATTGTATTGGCAGCGTTGCCCCATAGTTACCAACCAAAGCAAACAATTGGAAGTTCTTGTTACGAATTGTGATTAATTATTATTATTACGAATTACGAGGTCGTGAAATCGGGTTATACTTATATACCCCTATAAAATGTTTTTCTGTAACGCGGCACCAATCTACCCCGGTATAGGGGTACATTTATAGGGGCATTTTAGGGGTATATTTACCTGTGGTCAACATTTAGCATATTTTTGGTTTATTCTGAGGTATAACTATGCCAATTTTATTTACAAGCTATGTCTATTAAGTAAGTGAAATATCCATGTTATTAATATTTAATAAAATGTGTCATCTTTTTTTACCAATAATTGTGTCATCCAATATTTAAAAATATATATTTCCAAAACCACTGATTCACCAAAATTAGACTACTTATCCTATTTTGTAGTGGTCGCTTAAGTGGTCTTTCTTAAAATGTGTATGATTTAAGAATTTTCCTATCTCGAGTTCAGGCGATCCATATTTAATTCATCACTATGAAAAGTTAGAGCAAACCTAAGTAAAAAATCTATATGTAGAAAATGTTTGCGATACATGGACGTCATAAGTGGGAAGAAGCGGTGCGGTGGGGACAGAGATTGTTAGTGCCCACAGATCGAGTTAATGTGAGTTATTATATCATGAAAATTTTATAATTAAATAATATTGCTTCGTTCTGTCTATTAATTAATAATAAAATAATTTTCAAAAGTGAAATTAAATGTCAAATCTATTTTAAAATTTTATTTGTTCTGTGTCGTGTTACATACACGTAGTTAGGGGAACATGTTAAAATGTAATAGGTTGGTGACTTATTAATAAAAAAACATCTAATAAGTCTCTGTCTGATAAGTTAACATGTGTCTTCTAGATTTAATGAAGCTAGTAACTAAAAAATCGATCAACGGATTATTTGTTCTTAAATACAATGAAGGCGTCGCGGCGTCGCTCGCACGCATCTCGCTAATAATACGTGAATGAACGTTAGTAGGGAAGAAGTTCTACTTACTTAGGGCCGCGCACTCCAAGTTAGTTACGAAAAGCGTTAATTTACAAAATAGGAACTGGAACGAACACAGTTTTCCCTCTTCCACCGTCAAAAACGAATATCCGATAAGAATGGAGAAATTATAACACAAGATGCCAATGTCGATAAATTATAATATACATATTAATATGTAACCTACATACCAACTGGATAAACATAGCTGTAAAAACAAAAGAAATAATATTTGAATTTGAGATTACAATATTTAATCATAAAAACATTCCTAAGTTAAGCCACCTACCAAAATTTACATTTTATGAAAGCAGGAAACTCTGTTAGGGTATTTTAAGAAGCTTTCAACTTTTGCTCTAATCAAGTTGTTAGCAGTATAAAGAAAAATAAATTTATATAATTTTTCTATAGAGGTGAATGATGTAACCAACTCTACATGAAAGTTAGTGTTGTATAGCATCTTTACGATGGAGTTTAAAAAAAAAGGGAAAATATTGATTAATTATCGACATTTTTTGTGACAAGACCTGACGAGGCATAGAATACGTTCATGTGTTGGTTAGATATACTCCCGCGCCCTACAAAAATCTGCCACACAGGATTCTTGAAAATACTTAATGTGTGCTTCAATGTAATGCAGTGCCACTCAGAATCCTTGAAAACATAGGTTGAGTGCTACAATACAATCCAGTGCCGCTCAGGATCCTTGAAATATATCTTGAGTCAGACAAGGCAATGTCATATTGCCCAAGCTGTTCACCACTGCATTGGAAGATGTCTTTAAGCTTCTGGATCGGAATAGGCATCAATATCAACGGCGAATACATCACACACTTTCGATTCGCAGACGAGATCGTAATCATGGCAGAGACCATGAAAGAGTTAAGCCATATGCTCGATGGCCTCAATACAGCTTCCCAACATGGACAAGACATAGATCATGTTAAATGTCCATGTCGCACCTTCTCCCGCAACAATTGGGAACTGTACTCTCGAAATTGTTGACGAGTACGTCTACCGTGGACAAACAATCCAGTTAGGCAACCAACTTTTCGTAAGAAGTCACTCGTCGAATCCAACTCGGATAGGCAGCGCTCGGCAAGCTCCGTAAAATGTTCTCGTCCCAAATACCACAGTGTCTGAAGACCAAGGTTTTCAACCAGTGTGTGTTGCCAGTGATAACTTACAGCACGCAGACATGGTCGCTTACAATGGGCCTAATGAGAAAGCTCATGGTCACTCAAAGGGCAATAGAGAGGTCTATGCTCGGAGTTTCCGTGCGAGATCGAATCAAAAATGAGGAGGTCCGTAGGAGAACCAAAGTCACAGACATACGTTGGATGAGGGCAGCGAGGAGTCCTTTTTCCAGCTGTGGACGTGTTCCGGCTGATGATAATGATGATTGTTGAAACAATTCCTCGCAGTGATAGTCCTTACTTTATTTTATCACATTAAGTATTATGAATATAGTTATAAGCATTGCTTTGTTGTGAACAAATACAGAATAAAGCACTATAACTTAATACAATTGCGACCCGCACTTGGTGCTACGTCGTAGCTAAGTAAGTTTGACGTAACACGAGATGTTGATTGCTATTCAATTAAGGCGTCGTATACAAAATTGCATTAGAAATCATATAAAAGACCATTAGAACGTTGCGAAAGGGAATGTCAAAGGTTTCACTCCATTACGTGAGCCATTTACAGTAATATAATCATAGTAGTACGCGTTTTTGTTTTATAAATATCATTACACCCAAGTCGTGACATTATGTATCTACTTAAATATTTATGAGCTACCAAGCGGCAGGGACATTGAAACGGAATTTTTTTTGAGAAGAAGTGACTAAACGAGCACGACTTTCAACATATGGTAAGTGATACACCCTGTCCATTATAATGGAGTGTGCCAACGCAATTGCGCTCGTCACCTTAACACTTTAAATATTATTTACCAGATCCAGCTTCTTTGCACAGGATACCGGCTAGATTATAGGAACCACAACGGGGCCTTTTTCTGCCGTGAAGCAGTAATATAGTGTAAGCATTACTGTGTTTCGGTCTGAAGGGCGCCGTAGCTAGTGAAATTACTGGGCAAACGAGATTTGACAACTTATGTCTCAAGGTGACGACCGCAGTTGTAGTGCCACTAAGAATTTTTGGGTTTTCAATAATCCTGAACGGCACTGCATTGCAATGGGCAGGGCGTTTCAATTGCAATCAGCTGAATTTTATAATAAAAAGAAATGCCAAGAAAGGCTAAATTATCAATAGTCCCTGTATTCCACACACCTACATACACTGGCAAGGGTAATCAGAACACTTTTTTTTCTAATATTACATTTTATAAAAAATAGGTAGCTTCAGTAGGTAATCGGGGAGCCACAATACATCCACTGCCGCTCAACACCTTAGGGAGGAGGGGATGGCTGAAAAACAGCGCTGCATGGAAACATAAATCCATGATTCTATGTCAGGTGATGCTGAGCCTTTTCCTTTTGCCGTTTGTTTCATCGCGTATCCTAATTGTTCATTTTATATTTGTAATGATTTGTATGGCAATAAAGAATTTATTATTATTATTGATAGGCTACCAGATGTTATTACCTCTAAATTATTTTAAATTGTACTCAATACATTACAGTTATTATGATTTAACTATTAATTGGCAATATAACGATCGCTCTTACAAATCATCAATTACATGTAATGCGAATACTTGAATCATTAGATACACCTGACAGTAATTAAGCTTGAAATCTAGCTTCAATAACACCTAATGACACACAGCCAGTTAAATCCTCCGCAGACTGAAATTATGATTAATTGCCGTTGGCTTATATCATCTGTGCCATTCTACGTTCATCAATTTAACAAAAATAATGAAATGAAATGATAAATGACAGTGTCAGTAAATATTTCACGTTTCATAAACAACGTGAACATTTCAAAGTACGTCGTAAATTACACTTTAACACTTATTTAAAATCTAATGTTTTAATGTTATTAAAATTGTTTGTGATCCTTAACAGATATGTAACCTTTTTATGGAGCATTTCTTTATTAAATCGCCGCAAGGGCCTTCTCTTACATTGATAAATGTTGAGACTAGCAAGGAACTGGTTGTAAAGTTTAAGCTGCAAGATGTATCACATACTATTAGGCAGATGACAAGAGGTAAATCCCCGGGCCATGATAGTCTTAGCATTGAGCACTTACAATATGCTGGGCCACACTTACCACGAGTTCTTGCTATACTGTTCAACTTGTGTGTGAGTCCCATTTTTTGCCTTCGGAGATGCGAACGATAGTTGTGCCGATAGCGAAAAACAAACCCAGTGATTTATCTGATAAGGCTAACTATCCGCCTATATCTCTAGCTACGGTCATCTGGAAGGTATTGGACAGCATGCTAAATATACAACTAAACAAACTCTCAGCAACCAGTTTGGCTTTCAGCCTGGACTGTCTACGGAATGTGCTGTGGTGGGTCTTAAGCATGCTGTCTCATACTATATATAGGCGTAAGACCCCAGTTTACGCTTGCTCTCTGGACCTGTCAAAATCATTTGACCTGGTCTCCTATGATATGTTGTGGGCTAAGATGGAGAAAGCCAATATACCGTCAGAACTTATCAATACCTTTAAATATTGGTATGGAAATCAGGTCAACAATGTTCGTTGGTCAGGATTGTTATCTCGTCCATACGGTTTGGAGTGTGGGGTGAGGCAGGGGGTTAAGCTCACCTATGCTTTTCAACTTATACATAAACGAGCTGCTCGTCGAGTTTAGCAGCACCAGGGTTGGCTGCTTTATAGACGGCATTTGTATGAATAACATTAGTTATGCGGACGACATGGTGCTGTTGAGTGCGACGATTTGTGGCCTCAGAAGGCTAATGACAGTGTGTGAAGCTTATGTGGAGTGGCATGGCCTATCCTACAGAGTTGAGGCCGAGGGTAAAGGACCAAAACAATTATCACCCATTAGGTTAAACGGTAAGATACTGGAAAGGGTGTCACAATTTAAATACCTTGGGCATGTGTTGACTCCCGGCCTCAAGGACGATGCTGATATCGAAAGGGAATGGAGGTCGTAGTTGGTGAGGGCGAATATGCTTGCTCGCAGTTTTGCGCGTTGCTCAAACAGCGTTAAAATAACGTTGTTTCGAGCATATTGCACGAGTTTTTACACGTGTCTGTGAGTCAGGTACACCCAAAGACCCTACAGCGCCCTCCGCGTCCAATATAACAATGCCTTCAGCCTGCTACTGGGGTTGATTCGTTTCTGTAGTGCATCGGGGATGTTCGCGACAGCACGAGTAGATTGTTTTTACGCAACTATGCGCAAAAGATGTGGTTCCTGGTGCGCAGAATGAGGGGCAGCACCAACGGTGTCCTTGATGATTGGTAGCAGGTTAGACTGCAAATATATGAGTCGCTGTTGCTCTATCTCTAATGGTATGGAGAAATAGTGACTCAAATAATAGTAATAAGTAGTTAAGATTATGTTTTAGTACTCCCGTAGTTTTTAAGTCTAACTTATTATTTGAGTCTGTAGTTACTATGAAATAAAGTTTTATTATTATTATTATTAATTTTATTTTCATGTTTAGGAAATAATATCTTTTGACAGTTTTTATAGGAAAGACTTCTTTAATTTTAAAAGAACTATTAAAAGGAGGATAAATAGGATAACCTGATGATCCAGACCTTCTATTTTCTAGAACCTGAATCACTGTGTAACGAAGCTCATTCCATAGTGTGTCTGTACGTGAAAGAAAATTTCTTGTAGTACCGCAGAGGAAAAACTCAGATTAATAATATTGACACACTTTTTACACAAATTATCTTGCCCCAAGTTAAGCATAAATAGCCTGTGTTATGGGTTACAAGACAATGACATATTTAATACAATATACTTACTTAAACATACATAAATTCATATAAAATACATAAATACATTTAAACATCCATGACTCGGAAACAAACATCCATATTCATCATATAAATGCTTGTACCTACCGGGATTCGAACCCTCTACCTACTAAAGGTAGGATCGCTAACCACTCGGCTATACAGGTCGTCTATATAATGATTTTTAAACAAGTCTTACTATAAACATTAGTATTTATATTAGTATTTGTCAGAATATAATTATCATTGAATTAAAATAAGTATGACTCATTTGACTCTCATTAATAAGTAAAGAATGAAAGGATAGATTTGATACTCGGTAATTTCCGGTCATATTGGACCGTGGACGTGTGGACCGTAGATTAAGGATTGGTCTCCGCTGCGCTTCAACTAGATTCCGCAGGCGTAGTCGCAAAGTGCGGCAAGTAATATAACGCCAGTACTCAAGCCAGTCTCGAACAATGGGTGACGTTGACGTGCCACATGTTCTTCTTCATGGCACTCGCACTTGATCCCTGTTGTTGCGGAGGTCCATGGGTGGTTCCCTCACCACTTCCAACGCCTGAGTCTTTCCCGTTTGACTCATTCTTTCGTTTCGTTTGCGAAGGCAATGGCGAAGGCAATTTCAATCAGACACAAAGTATTAAGAGCTAATGAGAAGTCATTAGCTCTTAATACTTTGTGTCTGATTGAAATTACGATTTGCAATTCACACGTTTCTTTGAATTACTTTGAGGTGCGTTGTTCAAGGAAACAGAATGGAAATATATTTTTTTAACATAGAGAGTGAATACCATAACATATTACAATAACGGGGATTGGTCATGGGGAGAAGAACTCATACAAAACTGCAAGCCAACTCATCTTTTAAATAATTATATAATAACAAAAGTGTTTAGCTTACTTAAATTCAATAAATACAATTTTATATGGCCTACGCTGAACCAGACAATAACCATTACTTATAGGGCCATATGTTCTTTATAATCTGCTATACTATATTAAGCTTTTTTGGTTTACGAATCTAAGATATATTTCTTACATTGAGTCTTAGTAGAGAGCGATGGCTGGTCCATGTGTCTTGGTGATTGCTGGCACTTCTCGTGGTGCTGAGAAGAGTCTGTCATCGAAAACTTTTGTTGGAAAGTTGAAAATTTTGTATATAGTTATTTATTTATTTATAATCTTGACAAAATGGTGAAAACTCTTACTGTCTTATTAATAAACGCAATGTAAAGTTACTCTACTAATTTAAAATTACTTCTCACTGTCATGTAGTTCTGTAGTGACAAAGTTAATAAGAACAAAAAGATTTAAACTTGAAATAACTTTACTTCGCGACTATAAGTAACATAGATAAGGTCTTATTTTAGAAATTTACTTTTTTAATAACTTTCTTAAGTAAGTCGAAACATTTAAGTATTTTTGTTGAATCACTTTGCATTGATAGCGTACATATTTGATAAAATCTGAAATTTAATAAAGTAAACATTATTTTAAATGTGTTTTATGCCACTTCTTCGCATTTAAACGTTTGACATTCGTACGTGTATGTTTATGACCTTAATGAATAAATAATTTTTGGATTTGAATTTGAATTTATGTTCTATCGACAAAATTTATATATTTCAATATTATTATAATAATACTATTTTCCTACAGTCATAAACATAATAAAGAAATACGTCGTAATTCGTTTGAAATATAATAATAATAATAATAACTTTTATTTCTCACCAACAACCAAAATTACAATATAACGAAAACTTAGAAATACAGGGGATACATAAGTTTTGGTTGTGGATCGCTGGTGCCTGTGGTAGGTAATAAAATACCTGTATTACTGGTCACCAGGATTCCACTTTTACACAGTGACTAAAAAGCTTGAAATTCCAAAGGATAGAGGTAAATGTGTGTGTGTGTGTGTATGTGTGAGTGTGTGTGTGTATGTGTGTGTGTGTGTGTTTGTGTGAGAGAGAGAGAGAGGGTGTATGTGCAAACATGCGTACGATAGGGTGTTCTCGGTTTATAGGTATGCTAACTACCCAAGACCTCCAGAAGTCTCTCTGTGTGACAGTAATCTTGCAAAAGGAGCCATTCGTGTGCAGTTGACCGACATTTGTACATGTTTAGACCATACAAACATAATAACTTGTGTAGCTTATTATAAAGGTACGGTCCCAGAAACAGAAAGAATCTGCGGCTAAATGATGTCCTTACCTTCGTAGATACTGCCACAAGATGATTGCGGCGAGTAGACTCTGGCCTAAACTCTGTTAAAGGGTGCTGTTTGATAACAATCACCAATATGAAGAGTTGCCTGACTGTCAGAACTTGGCAGTATTCATAAAGTTCTGTTGTGGGATACAGGCGAGGCTTAAAACAACATACCTTCAAGACAGCCCTCTGTGCACGCTCCACCAAGAGAAGGTGAGATTTTGCAGCACCACCCCATGTCGTAATGCAATAATTCACAATAGTTTGGCATATCGCTAGATATACCATTTTCATAATGTTAGGATCGGCAGAGTGACGTAATCGCCGGAAAATATAAATAAGCTTACGTACTCGGCCTGACAAGTATTCTACATGGGGCTTGAAAGTCAAGTTTTGGTCAAGAACTACCCCCAGATATTTGATAGATGTTACTTTTTCGATGCAGCGAATACCAGCTGAAATTTGACCGTCATTTGGTAAAACAGTGATTTGTAAGGAGTCTTCGTCTTTATGGTTGCGCATAGAGAAATGGATCATTTTAGTTTTAGCTACGTTTAAGGTCAGCCGGTTTTCTTTAAGCCATTTATTTGCTGCGTTAAATCCATCTTGAGCAACACTATACGTCCCGGACAGCGTTCCGGTAGAAAATACCAATGCTGTATCATATGCGTAAGAAAATATTTTTCCATTATATAATTTAAGATTGCATAGGTCGTTTACGTATACTAAGAACAAGCTTGGGCCAAGAATGCTCCCCTGGGGATCGCCATATTCAATGGTAGTTTCTAAACTTGTATAAGGGCCAATCTTAACACATTGGGATCGACCGGTTAGATAGCTTTGAAACAGGGATAATTGGTTTCCTCTAATACCTAACGAGTCCAGTTTGGATAGCAATATCGAGATCGAAACCGTGTCGAACGCTTTCGCAAGGTCCACAAAAAGTGCTACACATTTCTGTTTATCGTCAAGTTTTCTGACTATGTGATCCACTAAATTATGTACAGCATCAGCAGTGGAGCAATTCTTTCTAAAGCCATATTGGTTTGCAGACAGGAGATTATGTGACTCTAAGTATTTAGTGAGTCTAATATTAATAATTTTTTCCAGTACCTTAGACATCGCGGGCAATACAGATATTGGTCTGTAATTTATAATTAGACTTCGATCACCTGATTTGAAGATAGGGTGGATAATAGCCCTTTTGAAGGAAATAATCCCGTTTTCAGGCTCATATTACATATATATGTAAGAGGCGGGATTATGATTCTCTTGTGCTTCTTCAAGAACCCAGTAGAGATTCCGTCCCAGCCCATAGCACTATTGTTTTTTAATGATGTGACTACGCGCTCAACTTCGGATTCGTCGGTGCTGAACAGGACAAAAGAGTTGGGGCATAGAATGGACGTGTGGGATCTCTCAGCAAAAGCACTATTGTGTATTTTATCTACCAGCTGCCTACCAATATTTGCATAGTAAGAGTTTACCTCATCAACGCTAAGCTGTCTGTTCTCCTTTAGGCACAATAGGTTTTCAGCCGGGGACTTCGTTTTACCGGAGTTGGTAATTGATTGTATGGTCTTCCATACATGCTTGAAATTGTTGCTGGCTTTTTGAAATTCAAGTTTTTCAAATGCAATTCTGGTTTTTCGTAATAGGTTAATGCAAAAGTTACGATATCGCTTATAAGTAACTCTCAGTGTTTCGTTTGCTGGTTCTTTCCTCACGCGTTTGTAAAGTTTGTCTCTATGACGCATACACCTCAGTAAACCTGGAGTAATCCAGGGTTTGATAGGTCTTTGTCTTGGAGACAATTTGATGGTTTTACTGTTAGCAGAGATAGCGTGGAGAATAGGGTCATATAAGTGTTTTAGCGCGATATTAGGATCATCAGAGGTATATACAGACTCAAAGTTTATGCCGATTAGATCCTCAGTCAGCTTATCTTCGTCAAACTTTATTATTGAGGATCGATAATGTGAAATTTTCTTTTTCAAAGATATCGCAGCTACAATAGCAAAATGATCAGTGACGGTCGACTCGACAACTAGTATTTTAATAGGTAGATGACTCTTCAGGTTGAGATGATCGAGGCAAGTTCGATCATGAGTTGGAAAATTATGACCAAGAAAAAGACCATGGTGGGCCAGTACTTCCATATAGTCAATCGAGTGGACAATATCAATATTAATAATAATGTCAATATTAATGTCACCCGCAAGAATTATAGTACTGTATGCCTTCAGCTGCTGTAATAGAGAGTCCAGTGATTGTATAAATCTGGAGGGGTCTCTAAATGCGAATGGTCTATAGATGGCAACTATAGCTATGTCAGTACCCAAAGTAACCAATAGACAGCTGGAGTCATGTATAACTGGTTCCGTGACAGTTACTTGAGTCAGTGTTGATTTGGTATACACAACCACGCCGTTGTTCTGATTATGTGTAATTTGGGTTACGTTATAGTTATACCCATCCATTAAAGGAATAGTGGGGTTTTGAGATAATCGACATTCAGTTAAGACAATAATATCAGGATAGCTGTGAATCCTCTCAATTAAGGTTAAAAGACCCGGAAAATTTGCATTAATACTACGAATGTTTTGAGATAGTAAAGTGATACATGAACCCGATATTGGTAATAACTCAGAACATGCTTCGGCATTGCATTGAATAGCACCACAGAAAGTGATGTTAGTAAGGTCGGATAAAAAGTCACAAGCTGCCGCGAATTTTAATTGGTATAGTTCCCGAGGTGAAAACAGAAGGTATCCATATAATACTCGCCAAAATGGTATTTAGTCGCAGGTGGAGGAACAAAACAGAAATGTTGTCGTTAGGTTCAATTGTAGATAATGTAACCTTTCTTGAGTACAGTGAGGGCTCACAGAAACAATGTATCAGAACGTAGAATTCTTGTAAGTACTTAATCTTTTTGTAACAGTATGATATTGTCGATAGTTTGTATATGATTAAGCGTATATTATATGGTTGGGGGTAAACAGTGCTTTTGGAATGAAGTGTAGTGACGCTGTGAGTGAGAGTAGTGAAGATACGCGGAAAACATGTATTTAGTATAAAAGTGGTTAGTATGAGCTGTTTGTGTGGAATGTAAGTGTGCGTTTGAGAGAGTAAGTTGTTGAGACTGTGAATGGGAATAAATGTATTGCTATCCAGAAGATTGTTTGCATAAACTTTCATTGGGTAACTATTTAAAACTTTAGTGAAGATTATATAACAAAGAAAAATATTTTTTATAAAATCAATTGTCATTAACATGCAATGAAATTGTAGGTTTGTTGTTTTAAGATGTAAATAATACAAACGTGTAACTACAGAAATAATTGCTAATTCTAGTCACTTTTGCAGTTTCAGTTGATGTACTTGGCCTTCATTTCTAATCTTAATAAATGGAGATTGGTCGTCCTTTCTGACATACACTTTACCATAGGCAGTCCAGCAATATTTGTAAAGTCCAGATCGGGTTAGGTCTCGGGCGAGGAAGTGTAGACGGGACCTCCTAGGGGTTAAATGTTCAGAGAGGAAAATGGGAGTATCCTCATTGGTTTTAATACCCAGTTGTTTGCAGGATAGTTTGGACTTATGCTTTATGTTGTATGCCTTACCCAATTTCAGGACTTCCGCCTTCAACATGGTCGAACTGGTTTCCACTATTATAGGTGCATTACGTTGTTCGTTGCTCTTAGTATGTGATCTATATATATCCTTTATATCAGATTTGGAAATGTTGCAGTCCAAGTTGCGGGTGAGACACATTATCATTTCGATGAGGTCATCCTTAAGTTCATTGCTTCGCCTGGGCACATTCTTTACGATGAAATTCGATTTGCGGTTTCCTATCTGGATTTCCTCAATTTTTGTCTCAAGCATAGAAATACATTTTTTGTCTTCTTTGGCTTCCCTCTCTAATAGATTAATTTTCTTATGGAGCTCTTCGTTCTGCCCAGTCAAAAATGCAATAGAGTTTTCTATGCTGACGTTGGACTGTTTAATTTCTTTAAGGGTTATATTTATCTGCTGAACCTCTCTACCGTGCTGTTTTGTAAAGGTATTCAGCATTTGTCGCATATATATATTTCCTAAGTAACTCTTATTATTTTGTAAGCTACTAGCTCACCCGACAGACGATGTTCGGTCAATAGAAAAAAAAATTATATACCTGAGTGTTCGGGAATAATGCTATCTTAAGTCATCGGAAATCAATGATTTTATAATATTTAGTAATAAACTGATGAGGATTAATATCGTATTTGTGTAAACAGGTTTTACATTACCGCTTTATCAATGTTTAAGGTATTAAAATGGATATAGCGTGGTATCCTTAAGAGACACACATATGCAATGGTGGACTTTTCTGTAGAACTATATAAGATACACAATTCCACCATTCAATATTCACCTCGTATTGTATATCTCAATAGGTTTAGACAGCGTTTTCATTGAAAGCTGCCAGATGGCTTATTTTTTTCCAACACCTAAAAGAAATATCGTTAATTTATACAAAATATATACGAAAACTAAATAAATTCAATACTTTAACCTTCCTTGAGAATCACGCTATTAATTTTTGAGTTTATTGCGAACAGAGCAGAAAAATATGCAAATATGAACCTGTTTTTATGATTTTAAAAGAATTATAGTGTAGCAAAGTGAAGAATTGTGTTTAAGAATCAATTTAGTCGATGGTACATAGACAACGTCAGATAGAAGTAATTATAAATATAAGTGCTGAAGTTTAAAGGTTACAGGAGCCAACAAACTATGCAACGTTCAAAGTTTTAATGGAATTGTCTGGCAGCACTTGATCGATACTTTGGATTAGGGTAGGTGTAGCAACATTTAGTAAATTAATTCTAATTAATAATAATCTCCCTGAACATATAACATGAATCTTCACAGTATTCGATAACAAAAACTCTATCCGCGGTAGATTATTAATGACTGATATAACAAATTTTAAATCAAATCAAATGTCAAAAGTTGAAGATTTATTTATTTTAAGCTATTGCATAGCTTCTATCGCGGGCCTTGAGCGTAGAGACAGAATCCAGAAATTCCGTAACGAAAATAACCTAACACCCCACTTACTAGATGTATATAGATATTTCGCCACGGTCATTACAGTTACCGTGGAGCAGCGGTTATCACGTATGCTTTTTGTGCAGAAGGTCCCAGATTCGAGCCTGGGGTACCTACGTCTTGATTTTTTTAATTTCTTTTTTTTATCACGTTTTTTTTTATTTTTATTATTATTTACATTTCTCCGAATCCAAAATTGGACGAGGTAGAGCATTTTATTCATCGCACTTTACTGGAGTACACTGAAAAAGGGTCGAAAATACTTGGTACAAATGGTAATAAATTTCCACTTATTTTGGCTGGCGATTTCAACATCAACTTCGCTGATAAAAAATCAGAGCGGTTGACAACTTTTCTTTCGAAAATATTGAATTTGAAAATGAATAATGATCCACAAGAATCCACAACAAAATATGGGACCACCATTGACGCGGTATTTTCCAGATATTTAGAAGATATCAAGTCTGAAACTTATGTTTCTTATTTCAGTTATCATAAACCTATAGTTTCCATGATAAATATTCCTAAATAACCTACATGTATTGTAAGATAATAAAAATATTTTGAACAATATTAACTTCTCATTTATTTAATAAGAGAAAAAAAAAATTTCTTATCGGTCACCACGCTCAAAAAGTGTAACTTGAATTAATATCAAAGAAAAAAAAACAAAGGAAAAAAAATACTGCATAAATTAAATAAAATATAAATAATTATAATTGCATAAGTTGATAAAAAATGCTAAGCAATAGCTTTACCGCGGCAGTCCCCGAGTGCCACACGTCTTTTTTAAATATTATATAAAAACTCAATGACACTTTTTTAACGGCCGTTTTCAATAACCTATCTATCCTTAGTTTAACTTACTAGAGGTAGACAAATCTATCCTTTTACGCTTACTTACATTTCAATTACCTATCGGCATAACTATAACATGACATAGCTTTATAACATGACATAACTATGGACAGATAAGATCTTGTCATTAAACGGCGATAGGATATATCCGCAACTAGAGATACGTTATTGAAAACGGCCGTTTATCGGCTTAAACGTCTATGAATTATTTTATTAACAATCTATGTTTTTTCAAACGTCAAGACTTACACGAATAAGTTAAAATAAATGTAAATTAATAAAAAAAACCGCATGTATAAGTACAGTAGATGCATCCATCCATACAGGTCAGTTAACTACTTACTTTCACAGTACTCACACGCAATTTCACTATACAATATGTAATACACAAATATAATTTGAAAACATAATTTTATGAGTGATGCTGGACTGGAACCCACGACCTATAGCGTTCCGTGCCAGTGCCCTGCCAACTGAGCTAACCGTTCGAGTGACGTATCGTCATAAAATCTTATATGCTTTGTTCAACTCTCAGGTTGTGGCTTCATCTTTTGAAAAATTTTGTTTTCAAATTTTATTTGTGTATTAATCCTAGAAGTGAGGGTTATCACTTTAAAAACATAACAAATTGTTTAGAAGTGCAAGAGTCAATTTCCTAATATGCAAATATTGGGGTTGAGCAGGTTATCAACTATAAAGTAGATCCTGTAGATGAAGCCACAACCTGAGGGTTGAACAAAGCATACAAGATTTTATGACGATACGTCACTCGAACGGTTAGCTCAGTTGGCGTACCACTGGCACGGAATGCCAGAGTACGTGGGTTCGAGTACCGCATCGTTCATAAAATCTTGTTTTCAAATTTTATTTGTGTATTAATGCTAGAAGTACCCTCACTTCTAGCATTAATACACTCGTTCACAATCGCTTTAAAAACATAACAAATTATACAGTATGTTTAAAAATAAATGATTTTAATTCAAAATGCGACTCTAGTGTAAGTGTAAACAAGAGTTAGGTTTTAGTAAGATTGTGTGCGTTGAGGATAAATAAAAAAATATGTATGTGTTACGTGTTTTATATATTATGATTATTACATTATTGGTTTTAATCAGAATCGTAAATTAAATCTTCTACCCCACTCAATGTCACTCCGTGATGACCACGACCGCTCTGCCAAGATTGTCACGAATAAGAAGAAGATTGAGTGGGGTGTTGATATTTCGCCGTCTGAATTTCCTAGTGTTATTATAAAGGAGTCAGTGAAATTATCCACTTTTGGTTTCAGCTCAATATATTTTTCTTCATGTTCTCGCGTCTTTCTCCAAACATATCAAGAGTTCAACCTGTTTATTTTCTAAATAATTCTCCCACAGTTTTAAAGTTATAATTTACATTTTGTGATGCAACTTTCCCTTTAATTATACCCTACAGTAATTCTATTGGGTTGAGTTCTGAATATACATATAATATACATTCCTGCCTTCGACATTGAGAAATAGTATATCACACTTAACGGGCATAAAGATTGCATTTCCTGTACTGCGCAAAATGAGGCGCAGTTTCAGTCTTTCAAACTTCTGCCTACGCAGTGTACTATTTCTGTATAGTTGGTTGAACGTGCGGAAAAAACTACAATGGAAAAAATTAATTCTAGTCCGAAATTTGCGGCAGGAGCTAAGTCAGTCACGGGCGCGTATTTTTTAAAAATGCACAAATAGACGACTCTTAAATTGATGGCGGAGGTATTGAGAAAAGGATGTTAGCATTCGAACAGAAGGACAACGAGGTAAATAAAAGTTTTATTTTATTAACAGTTATTAGAACCCTAAAATAGGAAGAAAACACCTGCGGATACATAATTCGCCTTTACAGTAAAATAAAGTATTTTTATTTAGCGTTCCTTTTTAGCTGTCGATACTTTGCTATGCGAACATTTATATGATAATGACTATTCAGAATATTTTTGCTAAAAAACACGCTAAAAGTCGTTAAACTCGTGAGCTAAGAATAAAAATTGCGGCTCCTAAATGTCAAAGGTCTATCCATTAGGCGTTCAATTTAAGCGTTATATGATTTGCTAAAAGTTTTATCATTATACATTAATTTTATCATGTTTTGATGTGTAACACCTCTCCTCTCAGTTCCTGGATATTTTTGTGTGAGTGATTTCGTGAAAGGGGATGGAAATTTGTTACATGAAACCGCGGAAGTGCGCTATTTGATTTGCCCACGGTGGCAGAGAGATGGCTGTGAGATGGTGCCAAGAAATTTCGGGTGATGTTGGTACCACGACGTACTGTTGGCATCACTGACCTCTACTATATAGCACTGTACTGGCGGCTGGCAAAGTGCTTTTGTGCCTGTTTGATATTCGCCATTTTGGCGCTGTTTGCCATGTAGCGAGAGTCTGCGCTACTAAAACTAGTGATGACAACCACAGCAAACATCGATAGATGTTGGCAAACTATTTACAAAACAAATATTGTGTACCTTATGAGGTTGATTCTTGAAGTATAAATAGCACGGAAAATTAATTCAAAATGCAAAAATACTTCAGGGTAATACTTTGTATTAAAATTAAAAATTTGGTCAAAATTTGTTCTCTGGACGCTCGCGAGTGGCGCTTCATATAGGCAAAAAAAATTGTTGTCAATCATATGAAACAGCCTGTCCAGTGATATTATACAGGTCAGTGGTTGGCATAGTACATGCGTGTGTTAAACGAGAAAGAAAAGGGAAATAGAGAAGGAGAACGTATCAGCTTTGCACTTATCAACAGTTTTACTATGTTGTATATAATATCTGATGTTTTAAAAGGAAATATATAAAATTTACCGTACCATATGTCAAAAACTTAAAACTAACTTGTTAAACGGAGAGGTGATAAAACCGGTGGTATCTGCTATTCCAATAACGATTGGCGAACATACTTAGTTCTACAGCATACGCGGTTAAAAAGAAAAGACTGACATAGATACGATGCGACTAGTTTACCTTAGTTATTTCCATAGTAATATGTCATATTATGGTAGATTGTTATGGGGCTATGCTGCCGATATTAATACAATCTGTGTGCTGCAGAAGAGGGCTATTCAAGCTATTTATAACCTAGGTCCTAAAGAATTGGGAGCAAAATTTTAAGAAATAAACATCTGACTGTCGCTTCTCAAAATATTCTTGATAATGTTATGTATGTTTATAGGCACACGATTGAATTTGCTAGAAACTGTCATAACCACAATGTTTACACCAGGAACATGTGTAAACTTAAATGCCTACTACTTGGCTAAGTCGAGGTAGTTAGTCTCTTGTGGGGCGATGTATATGCTTTTACAACACGATCCCAGAAAATGTTGAAAATAATTGTATTACGATTCAAAAGAATTGAAATGAAGCGTTATATTATGTAATATTGTATGACTGCGTTAAATACGTATTCGGAAACTGAAAATCATACGTCACATTGTCCGTGAAAGATGAGAACATCTTATTTAATATTCAAACTTCTTATTAATATACCTATTATATAAAGTTGATATATATATTAACACTGTTCACTGTCTTGAGATCAAACCTTATAATTATTAAGATTGTATTTAGTTACTCGTAATAATAGAATTAAAAACATTTTAATCGACCACCCCGTACCGGTGCTACAACTTGTATGCCTGTAGTCGTGGTCAACTGACAACGTCACATTGGTATTGTCAGTTGACCGTCTCTATTTTATATTTTAATAGATTATTCCAATTTTACAATAAGATTGATTATTAAATAAAATCAACCAAATATAGAAATTTAAATGAATTAAAATTATAAATATGTTGGTAACGCTAACATATATGTCGCCGTGGAAATTTCTAGGAGACGCGGTCATTATAATGTAGTTGATGACGTTTGAGACAAGCAATAGCAGTTGAACTTGAAGATGTCAATATAAATTTGCAGCACTGTGAGCTTAAAGAAAAGTATGTGATTCTATAGCATTTCTTGAGTCTAGATTAAATTGAGGGTGGGAATAAAAGATAACTAGATTATGTATCTAATATCTCAGCTTTTTAATTATGTTTTACATATTATAGATTTTCTGTTATTGATGATTTACTGTCTAGTGTTTGTCTGTGCTCCTACATGTTCGACAAGCTCGGTTGCAAGCGCTCGTCCAACATGCCATATCTGAAGTGCCGGTATGATACCCGTCGTGTGCCGGGTCGTTTCCTTCCCTCGAATATGTGCGAGGGAAACGATGGCTCGTCCATGCGTCAACTCGTGAACGGATGCTGCTTGTGGTGCCAGGTCGACCTGTTATAGTTAATCAGTCATTGTATTTGTTGGATGTAATTACTAATTGTAACAGTAATCACGACCATCATGTTCACGAAGCATCCTTATACAAACAAAGAATTCAAGCTCAAATGGTTGATGCATCCAATTTACGATAATTTATATTCTTTATATCTTTTAATGACACAGTTTTATCATTTAAAGAGGACTCATATTGGATGCAGCACCTTACAAACTAATTTGTTGTGTATATTACAGCCATTGTAAATATTTGATTGAAAAGAGTGGCCGTTGAGTTTCTTATATGTTCTTCTCACGAGCTCAACTTTTACGAACATAAGGTAAAGTCAGTAATTTAAAATAAACATTTGTAGTTACGATTCAAAACTAAGCTAGTTTAAGCCTAATTGAATATAGTTTATTTGACTTTGACTTTGAGAAAACAAATAGTTGAATAAATCAAATCAAAATTATTTTATTTCATAGGTAAATCATATTACACTTGAAATATGTCATTTTCATACACCTCATTCGGAAGGCAGGATTCCTTAGTGAAGAACGAGCAAGAACCTCTAAGGTTGCTCTTTTCAAAACAGTTTATGTATCACAAGTTATTATTTTTAATGCAATTTACAAATCATTGCAATTGCATTATATGCAAAGTGATGCAACAAAAATACTCAAACGTCAAATACTAAATGGCTTACACGAGAAGTCAGAAAAAAAAAATTACATTAATAGTTAAAAACACAGAGTTATTACAGTAGATGCATCAATCCACAAATACCGTAAATAAATAAAGGCATTATGCGAGTCTTTTATTTAATAAAATATATAATAATTATATGAATTTTAATTTATTTTTAATAAAACAAATAAAAAGCACATGAAGCAGACCTCCCGGTAACAGGACTATCCAATTTTAACAGAAATCTGCGCTCATTATATAAAAAACACTTCGAAAAAACGGATGCACGTCGAAAGTAGTCGCTACTCTCACACATATTCACACTTTTTTCCCTTCGGGGTAAGCAGAGTCAAACAGAACTTGCTTCCATCCTTACAAACCTCACGCGCTTTCTCTACATTTTTTTACAATGCAGTGCCCCTCAGATTCTTGAAAAATCTAAAAA